>JAQIVZ010001774.1:0-27664 GCA_034700945.1 Arrhopalites spinosus
GGACAAATCGTGATCACTCAAGTAATTTGTCATTTCTATTATCATAGATCCGTACTCTTGACCATACCCTACAAAAATAATCAAAGTATGTACATTTGACAGTCATATCTTTTGTGGCTTTTAACGTTGTGGATGTATAAAATTTAAAAGAAATACACGAACCTCCCATATATTTGACTGGCTTGAAAATAAGATTTTGAACTGACTCAGGTGTTGGGGGCAAAGTTTCCACTTTGATTCGATTGACATCCCCTTGATAGTTTTTCCATTCATTATTCTCCCAAATTTGAACCGTTGTCTTTGATGATGGATGACACGGGAAAATTGCAAGAGAACCAAGTACACGACGTGCAACATTATCAGACTGTTGAAATTTAGATCGATGATCAAAAACTAGAGACAGGGTCAATTTCAATGTGATTTCATCCTTTTGCTGTGTCACATGAATTCCAGCAGAATGATAGTGTGTATTAAATACTTGTTTTGATCGCAGAAGAGAAGCAAGACCTCTCTAAATAGCAAAAAAAAAATTGAAAAATTAAATGAAAGCTTCAATTATGTCATCAAACACAGTGATATGCTTTTATAAATTTTAAAACTATAATACTTACTGAGAGGCCACATGGAAGAAGTTTACTCCATGGAGTCAAATTCTCAGTGCATACATTCTCCTTTGGAAGATTTCCAACACGAACAAATGCCGTTTCATTACTATTCGGCGAATTACGAATGATTCCCCATGGACGGTAGGCAAATCGTGGTTCAATTGAAGTTTTGACATCCAAAAAATTTAGAGAAGCACACGTTAAACCACTCAATCGACTTGTAAATCCATTCCAGTTCTTATCAGCACTTCTGCAAAAGAAGAAACAGTACATTTAATATGCATCTTACCTTGAACACTTGAAGAGAGAATAAAAATAAACTTTACCGTGAATCCAAAGAATGGAACCAGGCCGCAACATGGGCTCCTGTCGGTGCAGCCATAACAGGCTTTCCCCATGATTGTAGTCTCCAATATCCTTGAGTCAAACTAAAATGTAACTCTTGAATTTGATGAGCTCTCAAAATTTCGGCTAATGTCCGAGGGAAAAGCTTCGTATCATCTGAAAGACTTTGAACTTTGGTTGTAAACTCAAAATGTGTATAAATATGACCACTAGGTAAACTCTTGAGCTTGACCGACTCTTCGAATGAATCATCACAAATTACAATGGCAGGAAGTAGAGAGGATAATAAAAACAGTAAAACGTGAAAGCTTACCATTTTTGACATCTTTTTTCACTTTTTCCAAAAAAAAGTTTGTCATTTGTCAAAGAAATTTTCAAAACGGCCGATTTCCCACGTTGTAAGGTATCCTTGATGCAAATGTCAACTGTACACAACAAAAATGACATTTTTGTATTTTGCTCAATCCATTTAAATGTTTACAAGAAAAAGCATTTACAGTTTGTCCAAATATTTATACACAAAGATTGAGCAATATGTTTATTATCAAAATTTAAATAAAAAATTACATGTTGTTTTATGATCATAAAATTAATAAATATTAAATTATTTCTTAAATACATGCTATAGGTAGCATTTTGTTGTAATAAAGTATTTACTTTTCTTACATTCTACTTACATTCTATATAAAAAATCATTTTTACAATAAACTCAATACAGTAAAATTGTCGTGCATTATACGTTATTTTTGAATTGGACAATGTTTGCACAAAATAAAATCTTTTTATTGTTGCGTATGAAATTTATTTATAATATATTAGTCACTTCTGTACAACGCAATCATAATCATTATTAACTAACTTGATAAATACTTGCATCTTATGTTCGAAGGTGTCTTACTGAATATTAACGTGAAACAAAATGTGCTCATGCAATAAATAATATTATGTGTACAAGAGCTTGAAATCATCACACTTTTTTGTGTTTCAAAAAATAGTAACCGTAAAGGTAATGGAGTCTTAAAAGTTCAGTCGACGAGTCTTACCGAAGGAACAATGCTAATGATGATGAAGATTTAGATTCAGCCTTTTTCTTGGACGCTGTAGTTTTTGTGGGAGGGAACACACGCCAAAATCGAAGCGTTTCATCCGCACTCACAGTCACAATAGTCGTCTCATCAGGTGACATGCTCATGGATAAAATTCTCATACTATGACCAATCATTTCTCCGACCTATGAAATAAAAATGTCGTGTTAAATACTCATTACTCATTTATTATAATTTATAAAATAATTTTTTTTAAAAAAACATAAATACAGTACCTTTGTCATTTCTGGATATTTCCAAGATGCAATATGATGTTTCGTAAATCCATGAGATGTTAAAATCTCTCGATAGCCTTCATGCCAAATTATTCCAGACACTTGACTCTCTACATCAATCGTTTTAAGCATTCGACTACTGGACACATTCCAAATTTTAACAGTTCGATCGTTTGTTCCACCTCCAGTGGCGAGAACACTATGATGAGCCGGTGACCAACACAAGGCTTTTGAAAAATAATAAATGTACACAAAATATATTAATTAAAATATTATGAGATTTATTTTTAAAAAATATTAAAATGAGTACCTTTAACCGCTGCCAAGTGATCACTAAAACTGCAAACGGGAGTGGCAGTACTACTTATATTGGCTGAGTCCCAAACATTAACAATATTATCATTTCCTCCGGATGCACAAAATCTACCATCAGGAGACCAACGAATCCCACAAATCTGTTAATGTGAAGTATCATGACAGGTATTTAATTTCATACCAATAAGTACTCTTCATATTACATGCTCTCATGTGACTTTTTACCTCTTGGGAATGGGCTTTACGAATAGTGGCAATTTCATGCTTTTGTACACGTAGATCATGATAACGAAGGGTTCCGACACGATTTCCTCCTACAAGTAAATGATTGTGAGCACCTATAGCAGCTATACGAGCATCAGGTTCATCGGAACGAAGATTTCTAATAATCTTAGCTCGTTCTATATCCCAAATTTGGTTCATTCCATTGTTCAGGCTTGTAATGACATGAGATCCATTTTGAAGAAATGTAAGAGACGTAACTGTTTGAATTCTAACAAACAAAAAAAAGTATCATGTTAATATTTTAATCTACATAATTACAAGTCAACTAAAATGCACCTTTCATAATTATGCAAATACTTTATGTAAAAATAAAAATGTGTACCCTGTCTCCATATCACATGGTAGACGAACAATAGCAGCGGTGTGTGCTGTCCAAAGGTATACTTGATCCTTTAATGCAATCCCCACGACATTATTTTTAGACCATTCCAAAACATTCAAATAAAAATCATCAACAATATCTGGAGCATCCAAAACTCGCTCAGCAGATTTTGGTATGACACGATAGTTGGTGAGGGGTTGAGCTTGTGTACTTGTTGTTCCTTGATAAACTACTTTTAAGGCATTTTGATAACCCTGTAATGCATAAAAATAAAAATTTGCATTATCATCCCGTCTAGCTGTTTGCATTACTATTATTCAAATGAGTCTGTTGAATATTTTTTTTGTCAATAAACAAAACAAAGCGGTTTACATACCTCTGGTGCAAATTTGGGTTTTTTGTTGAATGATAAAACTCGTGTACCAGACAAGTCCGCTACTCCTAGTAAATTTTCAGTCAAGGACTTGGAGTAGCCACTATTTTCATTCTTTCTCATTGAATCATTACTCACAGAGGCTGTGGACTCATTGGTGACTTTATTGCTAGTTTCTGTTGGATGTTGTTGAAGTAGATAATTGGCCATATCATAATTTGGTTTTTCAGCAATAAATCGGTCTCCACCTATACTAACTGCTTTCGTCTTGCTACATTTCTTGTTAGATTTACTTGTATTAGCTTTATGACTTGGAGTTTTTGTCTTAGTTGATGGTGTCCCATGAGGAGTTTTTGTGGATTGATTTAGACTACTTGACAGGGAGCCGTTCATACTTTGATGAAAGCTACAATGGAAAGAATATGCAAATGCAAATTGTGCCCATTATTTAACCATCTTAAATTAAGATTCTTAATCATCATCTACTTTATATTATGTAAAGAAATCATAACAATTGTACAGAATTTTTAATTACCTGCTACTTGAAGTGTCTAAACCTTTTCTCATTGTACCGAAAACTTTTTTAGAGGCCATCATAGACTCTATAATCTTCTTTCCGCTACCTAATTTAATGGTCTAAACTTTAAAAATAAATGAAATTTTCGTTGTACTGTTTTGATCACAGACAGATATTTTTTTATACTATACTTTAATACTTTAGTTCACTTGGTCCATATAAAACTATGAGACTTAAAATATAATTGTACTAAATTACACTTTTAATGGCACTTGGATTTCTTAGAAAAATAAAAATTTTGCCGAAAGCGAAAATGAGAGAGAAAATGACCGTTGAAAATTGAAACGTATGAATAATTTTTTCCCCAAGGAAGTCTGCTCGCAACTAAATCCACTATGACCTATTTAAATAGAATAAAATTTTTATAAAAATGATGCTGAAATGAATTTACAGAAAGTCTCGTCATATTTGGGTATAAAAGGAAGCTTAATTTTTTTTATTTATTAATTATTATATTTTCAAGCGCTCCTCTCACTTTTCAGGCATTTTTCAATATATTTTTTTTTCATTTGTTTTGTACCCTAGAAAATACTAGGTGTCTAAACCGTAGTTATTGTGTAATCATAAAAATATGTAGTAAATGACAGAGCTTATTAATTCTTCTTGTTTTGTTTGAAACTGCAATTGAAATAGTACTTACAGACCAGTTTCAAAATGTTACAAATTGTTTAATAATAATTATAGAAATAATATTCTTTCTTCTCTCTTTTTTTTCAAACTGTTTGTACATTGAATTACATGAATTTAGGGAATAATATAATATAGTTTAATTTTTTTTTCTTCTTTTCATAACTGTGTAACATGAGCATGCATGTTACATATTAACAATTTCGCAAGTACATATTTATATAGCTTCATTGTTGTACAAATACGGTTGACATTCTTTCGTGTCCTATTGTCTTGTGTCGACGGTCAGAGTAGTACTCCTTCAAAATGATCATAAAAGATTTTTCAAATATGTCCCTAAAGTAATTGACAGTATGAAAGTCTTGTTACATCATACTTTGAACTGAGCTAAAATGATAAAACTATATTTGAAAATGATGACGATTATAGATTGATTGATGATAATATAGCATAAACAAAGGAATTCATAAAATCTGATAGAAATGATAACATAATAATAATATAACAATTGAAAATTTTAATATCATCCGTTAGTTAAATTTGAAATAATAATCTCCTATAATTACAGTACTTATATATTATTCACGATTAGTTGAGTTGACACGAGACCATTCTGTTGTCTTCTTTTACTTTTTTTTTTTACTATTTTCTCATAAAACCATTTTAAAAAGTTCTTCGTGCAATCAATGAGTACAAAGAATTGAATGGTTATTAGTAATAAATAACTTGCTAATGTAAGGATTGTTGGAGAAATAACTATTGGATTTCTGAAAAGATGAAATTAAATATTTTTCATTTAGGCGAATGGATTGTTGGTGGTAAAAGCTGTAACGTTGAGTTTCCTTGTAATTGTGTGTGACGTGCTCTCAGCAATCGGAAATATATACCCACCAGTCTTTATCGTACCCTTCGTAAACGTGTTCCAATAAAACTTGACGACGACTCTCACAGTATCGATATTTATCTTGGACCTGATAAAAAAAACGACAGAAAAAATTGAACAAAGAATTCAACAACATAAGTAAAGTTTCCATTTTATATTGAATTGTACAGAGTATCATTACAAATAATAATAATAACAAATTAATAAAAACAACCTACTACTACATCTACATATTTATATTCATGTACTTTGTAAGTATGCAGAGCAGATTAATTAACTCTCATCTTTCTTTTAAAATAAAAATTCACTTCTTTTTTTCATTATTTACAAGCATACTTGAAGCCTACTTCATAGAGGTTGTAAGAGAAGATACTTGAAATAGAATGAGAGTTGCTCTTCCTTAATGAGATATATAATACGAGAGTAGTAGTAGTCCGTTCTCAGTAAAATGTAGTAATAAAGAATAAAGCGTAAGAAATAAAAAAAAAACAGAAAAGGTAACCGTCAACCTTGTGTTCGAATACATACATAAGACTGTACCTTTTGCTTGATATCCGCCAAGTTCTCGGAACTGTAATAGAAAAAATGTCAATTTTTTTATTAGATTAGAGTACTCGTGTTAAATTATAGGGTTATCGAGATACATACATATTTACATTGCTAATTAAATGATTTAAATGAAACTTACGTAATATCACGTTCGAGATATTCGGAAAGTTTCTCCGTAGCGGACTCAAGATCCCGTTGGTTATCTTCAAAAAGGACTGACTGATTCGTTTTAACCAAGTAAAAAGCAAACACGTAGGTGTACATGAGGGTTTGACGACATTGACACAAAATATCAACTGCCTATGATAGTCCACAAAATAAATCACATTTTTAAATATAATTAATAGTCACGATTATTTTAAATAATTTATTTATATAGCCATTTGTTTTACCTTCTTCAAAAATTGAACTTCAATCCAAGACATATTGTGTTGCTGCATTTCTTCCATCTTATCTTTAACGGAAGCGTACAATTTATGTTCAAACTTCAAGCTTTGCATGTGGTTCATATATCTATTGCAATAGAATAAATAACGTTGAAGTGCTGAGCGGGATTTTTCTTGGGCATCACGGGCAGCTTTAGCTTCAGACTCATCATAACGGTTACAATTGTACCTGTGAAAAAATTATAATTTAACAGTGATTTAATTTGCTAATTAATTTTAATTTTAAATCAAATGATATGGAATTACCAGGATGAACCATGTGGTTCCCAAGGTCCTAAACACACCCAGCAAAAATCTGCTTTACAATTTTGATTTTTACAGACCATATGATTACATCCGCCATCTTTTTCTATAGTCGCATTGCACTTGGGACATTCCTAAATACAAACGAATGAGAATTATTAGCTTGTTATGGTCAAAATAATAATATACCTAACTGTATATGATTATCACACAATTAAACCAGCGCAAATACAATTTATAATTTAATTATCACAATTAAATTATGACATCAGAATTTGTAACAAGTACCAAAATCAACAAACCTTTGTATTAGCAGCTATCCAATTGGAAGTTTCCGAGTCATCATCGCATTTTTTCAACCATTTTCTTAACCAGCAACATTTTACTGGATCGTGCCATGCATGACCACATTGAAAGCAAAATTTGAAACCGCAGGTGCATGTTACTGGTTTCCAGTCATTGTATTGAACACGAATTGCATTCGTACAATCCGCAGACGGGCACCATCTCATCAAACGGTTACACTAAACATGTAATAATCATTAAGTTTTGGTTTTTTTGTCACAAAAATATTGACAAATTTTTACAAGAATAGGTAGTGTTTGATAAATTGTACTTGAGAAATTTTCAAAATGAATTACCTGAACAAAACTATTGGTTATGAGATGTTGATATTTGAGTTTAACTTTAGGATCAGTCAAAAGTTTCATTACGGTAGCATCATCTACTAAAATAGGACAATTATGAGCAGCGCAGGCTATAGTTTGGCCCATACCCTCTTCCATAATCTTTGTGGTTAGATACTCGGACCAACACTGACAACAAAAGCGATGACCACATTCCATTCCATACATACTCTGAAAATAAGTTTAGACATAAAATTTTTTATTTAATATTACATATTAAAATATGTTACAGTTATTATGGACTAGTATGGAGTACATATAAAATCATCATCGAAAATAAAAAAATACAAATTGAACAATGATGCTTACAGTGGAAGGTTTTTGTAAATAACAAATTTCACAATCCTCCACCCCACTGGTAGGAACAGAATTTTGAGACCTTGGAGAGAAAGAATAATGACAAATTATGTCACATTATTTGTTACATTTTTTCTAATATCATTTGATAGATTTGAAAATTTCTATACTTGATCAATTAAATTAATTAAATCTTACCTTGAAGTATTAGGATTAATGACTCGCGCTTCCCGGAATAATTGCTCTTGGTCAGAGTCATAATAAGCCTCTAAAAGTTTCTCTTTATCCCAACCAAAATGATTTAGTAGTATACGCATTGTCGTTGGAGGCAGCTGCAACACTGTGTTGGCCTACAAAAAGGAGAGAAAATACACAATCAGGATTGAACGATGCAAAATGATGATATTCCTAAATTTTTTGTTTGTTGAATAAATATATCAGGTAAATTCATCGAAAACTTACATCACGTATGGAATCTATCATATGCTGTACTATAGCTTCTGTGGATAATACAATAAATGGATAATCGTCATCTGAAGTATGATCATTAGACTTTCCATCATTTTCATTTACAAACTCTACATCTTCACCACTAGACTCATTCCCACTATCATCATATTCTTCTGAAGAATCCATATCACTTCCGGATGATGGTGATGGTCGTGGGTCAAGTTTTAATTTTTTCGAATTAGCCGACACGGTTGACACTAATTCTTGAATATTCACAGACTGACTTGTTTGAGCATGAGAAGTGGATGGTTGTTGGTGATCGTCCTGTTTTGATGACTCACTACAATCACAAAAAAAGATTACAAAAATTAACAAAATATACTTTCGACTTTAAATCTAAAAATAAAACTTTAAAAGAAAAATATTCTGTATGTGTTTCAGAATCACATTTTTAACGAATCGAATTCCAACTTATACAGATATATTACATATCTGTACAAGTGAGTCGTTGTAAAATTCAAATAATAATAATTCTAACTCTTGTGTTTTTTTGAATTTCTTTCTTGATGGAGTTTCAGTCATTTTGAGTCATTTGGACAAAGAAAGGTCACAAAATTTTGTCTTTTGTTAACTTGAAAGAGGACCATACATGGAGGAGAAATTAAATGAGATGAAGGAAAACGAATCAAGCTTGTAAAGTAATGGATTACAAATGGATAAATTTCTTTGAAATAAGTTAAAAATTCTATACACTTGACGCATTTGGTTTTGGCCTAAATTTGACTATTATACGTTTCCTTTTTATATATTTGTGACAGATAAAAACAGAGCATCAAGATGAGATACTTTTCACACCTGTACATGGACTACAGTCACACAATTTAAAGGAATACATATTTATCCACATTTTCTACTCCGTAGTCAAATTAGAAATATCATTAATTTTTAATTCACCAAAAAGGTAAATTCAAAAAAAAAATACTTTGACTACATGATGCACAACACAGTCTGAACGCATTTCGTTGGAAAAATGATGGAATGATACATAAAAACTTAATAAAAAGAAATGGCACAAACAAAAATGAGTTTAAACTCACTATAGTGATTTTAAAACTACTAGGTTTAAAGTTTAAATGTACAATTAATTATTTTTACCTGTAAAATGAACTTTTTTTCTATACTTTTTTTTAAAAAAAAAACATAAAAGTTGCACAAATATTTTCCAAATCCCACACACCCCCACAATGAAGCTGACGTTTTACAAACTCGGATTATTTGACGACTAAACAAATTACAAAATTGAGACCAACAATGTAATCTTGTCCTCTAACTCTATTTATTTTAAAATGTTTCAATTTCTATCAAAAATGTCCTTGAACCTCATCATTATATTATTCTTGAACAACACTCTCTCAAACTACACTTTCTGATTTACAATCCCTTCCTGTTCTCTTGTACTCCTTTTCATGTGTTCACTGCACTTTGCATGGCTCGTACATAACATGTCATGTGAGCCAAAATGAACGACTGGGGAGGCAAAACGGAGAGAAAATTCGAAATTTCGCTCACAACTCTCTAGACAAAGACTTGGATGCCATTTATTCCCTTTTCAGATGCTTTTTTTAATTGTAATTAAATCAATGCACTGGACAATTCTCATCGCAAAACTAGTTTGAAATTTTATTTTTTTAAAAAAATACAACGGTTACAGTATTTAACCACAGCATGCACTCTACAAGAAAATATAACGTGAGTATTTACTATTGACACTTGGTAAATGATTCAATTCCTCTCTCTCTGCCTTCCTCTTTTTCATCACAAAAATCGTTGAAATTTCGGAACGGTTTAACTACATACTCTGGACAACATTATTTATTTTTTACGGAGATCACAGCTATTTTTTTCGTCAATAGTAAATACCTGTATACTCATTGGATAGAACTATTTCACATGAAACGTCAACGATGATGATGAGTCATCGTGAGACCTCATGTAAAGATAACAAGAAAATAACAGAAAAATATATAATTTAACAAATATATAACAATCAAAGGTAAAGCCATTCTTCGTCACATTGTAAAAAGTTATCATAAATTAATACATGAATCAATAATAATTTAAAGTCTATGAAATAAAGTGGAAATGGAAACAATGTAATACATGTGGGGTCTAAAGGCACATAATATATAAATAACATTAAAGGGTTGACAAATTAATATGGTCATTTGAAAGATACCTAACAACAACTTTGATGAGTATTTAACCTCAACCACAATACATAGCAACTCCCCACCATCTAAATACAAATTACTTTGTATTTTAATCATTACAAATTTATATCGTTTACATAAATTAAATTAACCCAATTTCTTTTTATTTTCTTTCTTCCTTTTCTAATAATTCAAAATATTTAGAGGCCATATAGAGAGGATCATTCGGATTGGACAGTCCTTGTGCAATATTTTCTTTTCTTCTTTGTTTGGCTGCTTCTCTCAATTGTTCATATTTAACCTTTTCATATTGTTCCTTGAGTTGTTCTTGTAAAACTTTGAAAACATGCTTTGGACTATCGTCTGGGATGATTGGTGGGGGTGGTGGAGTGAATGACTCCATACTTCCAAATGATTTTCTCATACTCACTTCTCCATTCTCAATATCAATAAAAATTTCTGGACTTGGTGTAGCTCCCTTCTCAATCACTTGTGAGGCTTGATGAATAATTGGAACAACATGTGAGGCTGACTCATCTTGTCCACCATTTAACATTAATTTCAAATCATCGTAAGATACATCATCCCCCACACGAATGACTGGTTTTACAGTCGGTTTTAAAATAGACTTGAGAAGTCCTGGTTTCTTTCCAGGTTTATCCACACCCATACCAAGGAGTCCTTTCAATGATGGAATGAGTCCAGAGCTAGATGATGGTTTTTGCTGTCTTTGTTGTTGTTGGGATGGAGTTGCTCTAGATAAATTTGATGGTGGTGGTTGTACCTGTGCTTGTTGCTTTTCTTGTTGTTCTCTTGCCTGAAAGAAATTCTTTACCAAATTATTTCCTTCGGACTGAAGACTTGTGAGTACATAATTTTGCATGACATCAAAAAAAGAATTCTTGTCACTCCATTCAGACAAAGTAGGACCTCCAGCCCCATGTGATACTCTTCGATTTGAGTGTTGAAAGTGTTGTTGTCTCTCTTTTTGTCTTTCCATGTCTCTCAATGAAGGATTGTGGACGACAGCATTTCTTCTGGCATAACTATCATCAGCAGCTGGATTATAACCATCATAACCTCCCATTCTATGACTTAATTTATTAATTGGCATCAGAGGAATTCTATTCCCTCCATTCCCATTTCCATGAACATCAGTCATTCCACTCACAGTCTGATAAATTTGTACATGACGTGGACTCTCTCTTGGTTGAATTCTAACTCGAACAATATTATTTGCATTGTCTTTACTAAAAATAAATGCATCTTTTCGATTTAGTTGATTATTTGTATTGACAAGTAATTGTTGTTGATGAATTTGATCTCTATTTGGATTACTTAAAAGCCACCTCTCATATTCTGTCAATTGACTGTCTTTATTGACCCTATTCCCTTCTTTTTTAGCATAGTGATGGGCATTATTCTCATTCTCATTCTCTAAATCCCGCATAAAATTGGCTGGTGGATGATTCTCAACTTTGTAGAGGTTCTTGGGTGATGGTGGTTGAGCAACTCGACCATGTGTGGATGGTCCATTTTGAAACAAAATGTAAGGATTTTGAGATGGTTCTACGAAAGGTCCATTAGTTGGAACGACAGACAAATGACGTCTAGACATTGAACTTTTGACAGGCTGACGAGTTGGTGGTCTATGAACCACATGAACCCTTCGGTTAGCATTTTGAAGTTGTCGACGTTGAAGTTGTTGTTGCTGGAGTAAAATTTGTTGCTTTTGTTCATTAGACAGAGGCTCTGTAAAAAGTTGTGGACCAATTTCCCAAACAACTTGAGCATCTGCATTCTCTCCAAAACGATAGCCAAGACCCAAACGTGTGTCCACACCTATAATTTAAAAAAATTAATTTATCAATCTTGAAATCTATAATGCAAATCATTTTTTTGTCTAGTCGAGATCCCTGAGGTAAAAAAACATAAAGACACTTTTCAACTAATGATTCATATTAGACAAAGACATTTACCAAGTCACAAAACGAAAGAAAAAAATGTTGAAAAGGGTAATTAATTAGTGTCAAAATTTGCTCATGGCAAAATAAACATAATCATCATCACATTATATTACTCTCATTAGTCAAAATTTACCTCAACTACAATAATTGACTAATAAGCATAATGACAATATTAAATAATAATTTTTCACATTTTAAAATATTCATGGGCATATAATATTTACCTCGAACTCTTGGTTTTCCATCACCCTGAGACAAAGATGTGCCAACAACAGAGGCCAATGTTCCTAGACTTGACAACAATCCCGGTTTTTGAGCTTGCTGACCGGAAGCTGAGGCTAAAAGTCCACTAAGTAGATTACTTTGAGCCTGTCCTCCACCCAATAAGCCTGATAATAAATTTGACTGTGCTTGTTGTTGCTGTCCAAGATTGAATATACTAGGTTGAGGGGACCCCAAAGAGCCCAATGTTCCTAGTAGCCCCAAAATTCCGGACAGTTGATTGCTTGACGCACTGTCTAAATTTAATCCAGCATTTTGAAAATTTCCAAAATCTTGTTGCTTGACCTTTGACGGATCAGCAGCAGGAGATCCAGCAGCCGCAGAGGATAATAATAAATTGGTTAATAATGCAGCATCTGCAGTACTTTGTTGTTGACTTTGTCCTCCTTGTTGTTGAGGCGTTGAGGCAGCTGCAGCTAAGCTTAGTAAAGCTGCTAGGCTTGCGGCATCCGAAGATGATGCTCCCGTGCTCTCTCCACCAGCAGCTCCAAGAAGAGCATTTAAAAGAGCTATTGCTTGTTGGGCCTCAGCTCCATTGGGATTTTCAGTTGTGGTGGTGGTAGTGGGGGTTGATGGTAGATTTAAGCCAAATAATTTTAATGTTTCAGGAGATATTCCACCGGAACTTACAAGGGTATTTAACATAGAAAGTGACTGAGTTATATCCTCTTGAGTGGGTGTATCACTTGAGATGGGGATTGCTTTGGGCACTGGAAGAGAATTTACATCAGTTGATTGCTTTTCTTTTGACTCCGATGCTACACTGTCTCCCAACCCTGTAGAACCACTGTCACCTGATCCACCAAGTAAGGCAACAATTTTTGACACATCTTGATTAGTCAATTGTTCACTTGGTGCAACTTGAGCTAGAGTCCAATATGGCACAACTGTGTTTTGAAATAACAAAAGAAACAATTAAATAACATCAAAATTTCATTTTTTTATATAATTATTTCTCATACATTAAATTAGCCCCCTGTAATTGTACCCCTAGTGAAATTTATCTTTTATATATCAAGTACAGATTCACTGTAGAAGAATTGGATAATAATAATAAGTTCGTCATGCAAGAGCCTATACAAGTTACAAGTTTAACAAGTACATTACTCTAGTCTATCATTGATAAATATACATTTCTATTTTGTAAAAAAAAAAAAGTGTTTTTGATTTTCAAAAGAGTAAAGAATCTGCACAAATAATAAAGTACAAGACAACTGACACACATACACGGCTTTTTATACAATCTCATGACTTGTTTCCGCTTTCCCTACTCTTACTTGTTTCAAGTCCAGCATGGCAAATATAATTGTGTAGGAACAATAACAGCAAATAACAAATAAAAAGTGCATGTACACAAAAAAAACTATTGTAAAATCTCTTGGCTCTTGGCAAATGCCATAAAAAGGAATTCATAACAATACTCAACCACAATTTATTGTCAACTTTTCAATCAATCTATTCTTACTTTTGTCTATCCATCATTCATGCTTCACTATTATCACTCTTACTAATACTACCTATTTGTACCTCTAGCTATATATTTCATGCTGCGTTTTATTATTTCCCTCACTTTTAGTCATAATTAATGTATTATAAATTTTATATTTAAAAAATAGTTTAAAAAAAAATATTCTTAATTTTTTGTGGACTTACCTGCAATAAAAGAGATGCAGAAAAATAGGAGTGTCACTCTGTGAGTCAGCATGATTCTGGTTTACATTTATAATTTATCTTGTTAAATGTCAAACCGTGAGAAACAACGTGGTCAGCGTGTGTTTCTAATTATTAGAGTTCCAATAATTTCAAATCTCTTGTTTTTTTGACACAAATATACTTTTCACACACTGTCTATATTTTTTATGAACGTTTGTTTTTTTTTGTTATTTCACAAAAAAAAAAATTTAGTTAAATTAGAATGTAAAGTCACTAAAATAATGAGCAGTGTCACTACACAGTTATTACAAAGAATAAATGTATACATCCATAAGTAAATTCTTCTCCTCTAATGATCGGCTTAATTTGTTGAACAATGTAGTCATTTTGACACGACACCATGCTAACAATTTTTTCGGATTATCCATCAAATCTTTTAAATGACTTGTATATTTCAATGTTCACAATTTAACACATTCAGTTCATCACACCGGTATCACTAAAAAAACGTGGTTGACATCCCTTGCTAAAATCACCAAAAAAAAGAAGACAAAACTGCACCTGTTACAGATCACCACTTTTTTGTCTTGTTCAAAATAAATAAATTGTGACCAACTTGACCCATGAGTCAATTGAAAGCAGAATAAGACGATGCACTGTGGATCACCACATAAAAACAAGTGAACTGAGTTAAGACGACAAAGATAATGCGAGAGCGATGATGATGATGATGAGACGGTTGCAATTTAAGTATACATCAACAACAATAAGGAGGGAAAATGTACACAGGTATTTTGGATTTTGATCTAATGCTTGGTAGCTGTTGATACATGTGGGGAATGCTCTAAGAGATTCATTTATCTCTTCATTCAACATATTTCGCATGACATGGAATGACTATATTCTAACTCTCCCATCATCCTCCCCCCTCACTTTCCAACAAATATGCATTGTAGAAATTCTACTCTCTACAACACAGGCGTGTATCATCTCTCTCAAAAAAAGTACCTCCGTCAAAAGTCGTAATGAATAATAAACCCAGTACAGGTATGCATACAGTTTGTACGCACATGTTTAAGATTCAATATACTGAATGCATAAGAAAGTTCTTTTTGTACACAATGACCAGCATAAGTTCAATCTGCAGTGTACTACGCTTCTTCTTCTTCTTCTCTCTCTCTCTCTCTCTCTCTCTCTCTCTCTCTCTATGCTACACTCACACGATTGAGAGAACCATCACACCTAAAAAGTAGGTCAGTGGGAGATATACGCAAACGATTTTCATTTTCGTACAAGGAATCTACCCCTGGCATTGAAAATCCTTTTTTTGATATACACTTGAGATATTAAATGTAAAACAAAGAGAATTTCACAAATATTCCCTCTTGTTATATATTCAAAATGAACATTTTTTTCAATCATTCCCATAAATTACAAGTCAATGTAACCAATTATATTTTATTAAATTGTGTACATCACAACTAATAGTCGCTACAGCTTTGTATTGTTTTTTTGTACAAGTCTCACAGAAGCCGGACATGGATTTCAAAATTATTCAGAAAAAAGAGGAGGAAGCCGCACAAAAAAACTGAATATGTTCAGTAGTTTGTAGTTTTTATTTTGTACATAAGTTTATCGATTACTTTACTTCTCATGCATGGGAAATAGTAAGTGGTAGGCAAGTTAAGTACTTGTATTAAAAACTTGTCATTTTGCATTCACTAGTCTTCAATACTAAAATTTTCAGTAATGTCTGTCACAATTCTTGACAATGTTTTTCAAACTAAATTACATGTCCAGGCTCATAAGAATATCGTGTCCATATTTATCGTATCCAATTTTCGTGTCCATAATTTACTCACGTTATGACACCTAAATATGATGATGCTATTTATGTAAGCTGGAAATTTTTACTATTTTTACCTATTTTTCAAAGAAAAATGTGCACGAAGAAAACAACACCAGAGACTCACAGGTACATACCCAACGGAATGTTTGACTGACACCTAAGCCTAAGACCCACATGATGAAAATTATTTAGCTACAAAGAAGATGAAAGTGACTCAGAAACGTAAATCTGACTAGCAAGTGTAGCCCTACACGCGACATAAAGTCAAGACCTTTTAAGAAATAAGAATATTATCCGCTTTAACTCATTAATGAACGTAAGAATTAAAAATGGGTAGTTCATCAGTTTGAAAAATGTCAAGTGAATTCTTTTAAAATATGCACACTGAGAAATCCTTTTAAAAAATACAGTAAACAAAATCATCTTTTGTGTACAACCACAAAAAAAGATAAGCAAGAGAGTAAATAAATAAAAGGAGACATGATTTGGACAACATAAACCACACCAAGAGATTTCACTTTTCAAAAATCCTATAAGCAATGACTAAAATTTTTGGCACATGAGCAACGTACAAGCTAGCAACTCATCACCACCTGTACAGCTCAAAAATATTAAACTGTGTAGGGTCTCCCTGTCACTTTTCCTTCCATTAACCCAACTAAGAAAAGTCTTTGACCTACTGCGCGATTGAACTTGAACTTTATTCATGAAGATACATACGTCTACACATACGTACCATATTGGTGGATAGGAAACTCGTTTCCACACAACCACATACAGTTATATCCATACATTCATCATTGTCCATTAAATAATAATATACATTTTATTACAAATTGTGATTTATAATATACACTCTCTACAATTTTTACCTAGACTACAATTACTACTACTATTTAGTTGGTGTTCATCCACGCAGCGACAAAGGAACTACATCTCTAAAGTAACATTATGTACGTATTTTGACTGAAGAAAAAAAAATCCTGTTTTTACTCTCATCGTCAGCTAGTCAGCAACGTGCACACGCACATTAGAGACAGAGAGACAAAGATATAAACTAAACTCGTCTTATTCACTTTAAGCTTGAGACCATTACATGTATGTAGGAGTACGTGAGTAAAGGTGAAGGTGAATTCATATGAGCAATTAATGGAAAGCTCTTTTTACAAATTACACATGGTATGATGCCATCCGACATGAGTAGTTACTCATGTTAATGTACACACAATCAATTTTGATTTTTAAAATCATCACTCATCACCTCAACCCAAACGAGAGTATTTTACAAGTACTAAAAGAAGAATATTTGGTCAAAATAAATACTTTGGTGTAAAGAGAAGGAAAGGATTTAGTTTTTGTAGATGAAAAAAAGGAAAAATTATCAAGTTCAGGTTTACCTCATCTTGGATTTGTGGCTGTTCTTATCACCGTTCTTTTTGGGATTTTTTGAGCTCTTGTCTTTGTTGCCTCGACTTGCACTCGACATAATTGCCTGTGCAATACTTTAATACGCTCTGACGACTTGCTGTGAACTTTTTATGATTTCTCATTCGTCGTTTGTAAACAAATTGTTGTTGTTGGTCAGCCACAAAAGAAATGAGAATCTTTGTAAGTCAAAAGCCATAAGTGACAATGCTCAACTGTCTTTAAGATTCTTGAGCCAGGGTCAAAATAAAATCAAGGAATTTTTGTACAGGGGCATAAGGAAGTAGTCAGGACTCAGATAGCGGGTAACCAGGAGGCATACAATTTTCTTGTTTTACACCGTCTCAATCTCAGCCGCAAAAGTTTTTACGAAGATTCTTTGTCCCCAAAAAAATCCAAATAAAATTACATGTATAATATTTAACTAACAAGATATTTGAAAATACATTAAAAATCATGGGTCATAAGTTTCAGTGATGATCATTATCAGAATTATGAAGGGAGGAAGGGAGTGAAAAAAGCATGAGTAGAGAAAATAAACAAATTGTAGAAAGGGAAAATTTCCAATTATCATACATTTAATGGGACAGACAACCGGTTTTTTTCTCAATATGTAGGCTACTACAAGACATTCAAGTAACTAATGAAGTCTAGGGTCAGTTATATATTTTCCTTCTTCTCCTCGCCAAAAACTTTAAAAATTACATTGGGCTATACTCAAAATTAAAATTGAAAGTTGTTTTCCCTACAATGTGTCTATTATGGGTAAAAATAATTGTGTACCTATTTTGCATACAAAATTCTACACTGTCTGGTCCTTAAAATTAATTAATTTCATACAGTTGATGGATCGCAACAACACGTTAACTGCCTAGCCCTCTCACTCTCTCTAATTGTAAGACAATTGACATAGAAAATTGGTAAAATCTCTACATAGTCCACTACGATTTGGCTAATTTCCTAAAATCCCTCTTTTTTTACTATGTACATTTGCAATCAAAGAACCATTATAAATTATAATTTATAATTCATTAGCTAAATTAGTTAAACTATCAAACGATTAGTAACAAAAAGTGAAGTATTTAATAAATAAATAAAAACATACCGGTAATTGAGAAGACATTAAAATTCATTGGCACAAGACTAGATTTCTCACTTTGAAATTTTGGGTTGATTTAATTTTGACAAATTATCTTTTTTACAAAAGCTAATTTTGAATAGAAGAGTCCAAAGTTGTGTTGATGTTGAACAAAACTTGCTTAAAATAGACTCAATTTAATTACTGTTTAATATTTTATGCGCTTGAAGCGCAACTAAAATTTTTAAAATAATCCAAACCACCCACGCACATACTCTACAAAAAAAATTGGGCCTCAACTACTATACATATGTATAGTAGCAAGTATACTTGCTGTTCAATTGCATTTTCTATCGTCTATTTGGTTCTATCCAATTCTAAAATTGGTTACCAAGACAAATTAATTATTCCACAATTTTTATTTTATTTTTAACCATATCGGGTCAATATTCTTTTTATTACATCGTAAAGTCTAGTAAATTGTGAATCGTAGACTATGATTCATCAGTCAATTAGTAATAAAAATTGTCATTTTTTACAGTATAAAAGAGGTGACAAAAGTAATGTTGTGAATTGTTTGTTGTGACTACCAACTAAATTCTTTGCAACATTTCCTCAACTACTTCCTCATGAAAATGACTCTTTTAACCATGAGACTTGTTTTATTTTTTAAATTTTTATGTTGATTCAACTGTGAGAACGCGACAAGTTTAAAAGGAAAAAATTCATTTTCAGAACCATCTGGACAAACTGCATTTTTACCATTTAAAATATTATAAAAAATTAATCAGTCAACTACTTTAACACAAATCTTCTGTATGTACTCCAGTACAATTTTTGATGTTATACTCCAACAATCTAGTCTATTACACACAAGGTAAAAAAAGACTAAAAAGAGCATCATTTTTTAATGAAAAAAATGAGACACACATGGAAAGCTCTGAAAGTTTAGCTTTCTTTGACATATTGGTCATCGTGATCAAGCTTCGTGGTTCTCAAATTTCAAGTTTTAGGGAGTGCACACACAAGGCAAACTGTCAATAATAAGAATACACATATGGGACTAGTAATAAATATGAAAATTCATGCCGCTGACAAAATTTCAAGACAAAATGGCAAAAAAATCAGTGGAGCCAGACGTAACACACTTTGACAATGTCAGCAGCATACATCATGTATGTACTTTATATATAATGCCACATTTTGATGAGTAACGAAAGTTTGTTTTGGGTTGCTTTATATTAAATTGTATTATTTTATTTCTGTATATATTTTGTGTGTGTGTACAGTCAAGTGTTTTTCATGTTGCTCGCGATCTGTCGCATTTTATCTCGCTGTCTGACTCTGAGTCTAAAAACCATATAGGATTGATACATATAAAATGAAACTGTGTTTGTGTGAATAGTGCAAGTGTGAAATGTTGTAGCATGTGGCCCACATATATAATTTTGTACCTTATATGTCAAACTTACACAAAAATATGCGTGCATACGACAATAGGAGTCCCTGCTTTTTTTGTCAAACATATGCATTTTGAAGATGAGTGAAATATAATTATTCAGAATATTTAGACCGAGTGAGTTACATTTTTTTCTCCATCGCTATTTAATCTTATTGACCAATAATTAAAAACAAAATGTTTTCCCCTTTATGCAAGCATGCAAATCCAAACTCTCTACTTTTTTTGGGAGCTCAATTTTGAGGGGAAGAATTAAGAGTGTAACACATGTACTGAAATGTGTATTTTTGTCAAGTGACTTGATCTTTTGTAACCTTTTTGATTGTAGTTAAATTGTTAAAAGTTATTTAGTAATAATAATGTTTTGCTATACTCAAATCTGTAATATATGCTGACACCCGAAAAGCTGAACTACAAACTTTTGGTTTAACTCGTTGGTCGTCAAAGTTCGTAAATTCTCATCCGTGACCTATATAAAGGTTAATGTTCTGACATATACATGTATATCTGTAGAGTCCAACTAATTCTAGTCCCATGAATGTGAATTTTATGGGTTATAACGTAACCTTCCTACAGTCGTCCATGATGTTATAATACAGTTTTCATGGGTTCCTAGTATCTCCCTTCTCTATTTCTCTCTATGTTTCTATGTAGGTAAAGCATCTTGCTAATTTCATTAAGCAATTATATGAGAACAACCACGAACTTGGTCGGGATTATTGCAACATACCTACACGTACTGTGTGTGCACTATAGAAGGCGGAGAATACCGGAAAATTCATACAATCCCCACACCATAAGCTCAGACTAATTCAATCAACACGAACTGGAAACACCAATATCCCGGAAGTATCACATTCCAGTCTTCCTAAACTTTTAAATTCTCCGACTAGAAACTTCAGAAATTGTACGAGTGGTTTGCGGCTATATTACTGATAGTTTGTATAAAGTTAATTAAAAGGAATCTGACACCGGTCGCTGAGTTTTTGGACAGATGAAAACATTCAAGATTTATACACAATTACTACAAATCAACTAAATCAATTCATTATCCCGTATTTGGTAAACTTCTCTTCTATCAACAATTCTTCATTATGCTCTCATTAGTCTCATTAGTGAATTCTCAAAAATTGTTATCAAAGTAATGAGTGCAAGCCAATAATTATGTTCTGTTTTTTTAAAAAGATTGTAATGTTAAATATATGTGCAAATCGTATCCCGTTTTTGAATAATGTACAAAATTTTAAATCTTCCAGTGTCTTGCTCACAGTAGAGACTAGAGACCTTGGCCAACAAATGATCACTACCATACTAGTTAGTCACTTACTTAGTCTACAATATGTACATATTTTATATCGTTGGCCGGGGCATAATAACAAAGCAACATGTGTACTATTCAGTAATAACCTCAATATTTTTTTCTGAAAAATATTAACCACACTATCACTAGTTATACAAAAGTATAAATCCAATCAACTGAATTGATCAAAAATTGTAAAACCAATCCAAAGGGGAAGCGGCCGCCACAGTGTAACCAATGTGGGGGGAAGCGATCATGAAGGGGCCAATGGTTCCTTGTGACATTAAGATGCCTTCACTTGCCGCAATTAAGCTTTATACCAATAGATAGAGTTTTTAACAGAGAATTTTTTAACAATAGGAGTTAGTAGCGAAAGTTAGCCAAATGTCTTAAGGAGAGTCCCAAAGTTGCATATTAATGCATATAAATATATAGGATTACAAGTCTTGGCTCCTCCCCCTAAGGTCTTAAAAAGGGGCTCATGATTATCCCCCATTTGGTTACACTCTGGGCCGAATTAAAAATCAATGATTTTTTTGGAATATTAAAAATGTAGTGTAGTTGGCTAGCCTAGAACAACCGATCGCAAGAATAAAATTCAAAAGGAGAATAGTCTAAAAATATACCATCTATCATCACCAACATGTCCCCACAAAGTATGCATTTCAAGTTTAAGCCGAGTCTATATTTCAAAGCTCAATAAAATTATGGTCTCAATTGTAGGAACTTACAAGGAATAAATAATGAATGCACAATATTTTAGGAATAAAATTTCAATTTGTAAGATAGAAAATTTTCTATACATTTGAGTAGAAAATTTCAATTAAGAATCAGTGCAAGTAACCGTACGGTAATTTTAAAGGCTTAAATACTGAGCGAATTTTCTACTCTACCCACCTTAAAAACATATTAATTTCAATTTTTTAATCTTCCATTGACCTCCTCTACAAAGGTAAGCATCCCTAAAAATTTACAACTCTTATTTGTTTATTCAAATTCCAGCTTATTCATATTTCTGGGATGATTCAACCATGATAGCTATAGTAAAATAAAATAGATATAATATTAGTTCTGAAATTTACATCATAACTATTACAGTAATGCAAAGAATCATAGATTGTCTATAACACAAACGGGCAGTGGTACAATGTAATCAGTGAAATTCGAAAACTTTCAAAAACAAAACTTCCATTGTGAGAGAGTACACAAAATTTCCACTTGTTTTACTTGCAGTTTACTAATTTTTAAAGTTTTGACTGGCATTCATGTAGTCGTTATTTAAAAATTTGTTGGTTACAGTAAAGTCAACATATTACATATGGACCGATTGTTTCCAGTGCAGAAATGACACTTTTATTCAAAGGCAAGGAAAAACTATTCCCCTTCTCTTTTACTCCAGGGGAATAAGCAACTTATTTCTAAAGTTATAAAAATGAAAAAAATAAAATGAATTTTAATACACGCTCCATGTCAATTTGTCACTGGCACTAACACATCAAGGTATACATGGTGCATTGTTTCATTTTCAATACTTTTAAAAATTATTCCACACGAACAGAGAAAACCTTTTCATTCCCCTATTTTAATTCCAAGCTAAGTCAATAATTTTAATAAAAATGTAAAATTGAATTGACAATAAATCATTCAAAAATGATGAAAAAATTATTCAATGAAAAACCTAGACATTTTGATTGTCATCTTCAACAACACTGTACAACATAATCAATGTCATGTCACCTCCCCTTGCATGAAATGGCCAGTAATATGAATGTTAAATTTCTGCCATGTACTTTCATCGAGACCTTCCTTAACAAACAGTAAAATTGTACTGCATATGTTTGATTATTCTGCTTCGATTTGTGTTTTGTATAATCAAAAGGACATTCTTGTGTTCATTTTAAATATAGCCATTTTATTATTACAAACCTATAAAATATTATTCAAATACAACATAATTTTGTATGGCTTACTCTCTAAAATTAGACTAATTAAGTGATTAATGTTATGACAAGGGCAAACAACAAGAGCACATTAATTTGTCGTTGAGTCTTCAATTTTACATGGTTCCATGAACCCAAAAATTCAACTTGTTGTTGTTATTATTCCCAATAATCCTTGAAAAGCTTTTTGTTAGAAAAAACTACTGTACAATTTGTACAGTACAAATAAATAAATACCGTGTAAGGTTATAAATATTATGTTACTTTACTGACTTTATAAAAAACATTTTTTTTGAAACTATCAAGGTATCCAAGTGTAGAGGTGAATGAACTAATGGTCGCCCACTTGTAGGTGATTCTGTTTCCAGTATACAAAATTGCTCTGTATGGTGAAGAAATGTCGCTGTCAATATAAATAATTACGACATTTCATGTTATTGAATCATACCATAGTATTTAATCTTATTAACGACACCATCTTCATTCTCTCACTCAGGTTTCCTCCTGGAATCTAAACACTGTAACACCGAGAATCAGAAAACTGATCCAACTCAGAATCTGAGTCTCAGATAGGTAAGTTAAAACGACAACAATTTGAATATCACGTTGTGAAAGTTGACTGCAACGTGAGTTTTATTTTTTTTCACTTCTTTTCAATAAACTGTCATTATTTGGAAAAAGTGTGTACAAATATAAGAAATTCTCAGTGTTGCTCAAAAGTCAAAGGAATGAATAGAATGACTCTTGACATTTAAAACTCACAAAACTAAAAGTAAACTCCTAGAAGTCCCAACGACACAGATCAATTTAAATTTTATTTACCTCTAGGCCCCATGCTACACTACCTGAAATTCACACCGTCTGAGAAATCAAAGACTTTCTTGACATTTCACTTGATTAAACATGAAATAACTACAAAAAAAATTCCCCTTTCCCATTATCATTTTTCAAGGGAACGTTCATTCTACTTTCATCTCCACCATCACTCAGATTTCTCAAATAATTAAATAAGGCTAGAAACTTGAAGGCTAAAAGAGAGAAAAAAGTCATCTCAATCTAAAATTCTATTTTCAACATTACACACATACTCGTAGACGGTCATTTGCCTCAAACTATTGATTATTTTTATGTAATTAAAAATAATTTACTAGTACAAACACAAACCATGACAAGACAAGAGTGGCTCAAAGAAACCGTTTGAAGTACTATGCCTCGGATCCTGACAGTTCCAACTAGTTACAAAAATCCCGATCTACAATCAAATACATAAGGCCAAATACCAGTAGCTGGAAGATTATTAATTTTACCGTACAAAACTCAAAAGCTCATGATACATATGTCATATATCTTCATTACATTTTGTTTATTAAAACGCCATTTTGTAAAAAACTGTTACTATTAGGAAAACAACAAAAGTTTAATCATATATAGAAATACCATGTGTAAAGAAAAACTGCCATCATATTTAATATAGATTGAGTGAAACAAAAATTTTAACAAGGAGTTTTACCGTCTTGAACGTTTAAATTTAAGTTTTATACTGTTGACTGCTCAATGTAGAAACCTTTCAACTCCAATAACCACCTATACATTTTATATACCCACATGTTACATTATAACTGCAAACTTTTAACTTTTCGATCATATCTCCCCATATAAGTCCTATACACATGTAAGCTCTCCCGTTGAATCGCAGTTTATTATTTGTTTCATGACGCAAGTTATTCTAACGTCAATCTAAACCTTTAATATGTTATGGTTCAAATCTTCGTAACTCTCAAAGTCTCAAATTGAACCAACTCACGGTACGCCAAACACACACACAAACACGAGGATCATACTCAATACCTAATGTCTAATGTATTTACAATTGAAAATGATAACAAAAACAACAGTACACATTTAAAGCCTGTTAAAAATATTTCTGTGTATATCTGTAGAGATGTCTATTTTGACAAGAGGAATATCTCACATTTACTAATTTTTCCATGTTCACTTTATGCGTGACTAAGTAATAAGCTTCGTGTGACAAGATTCATCTCGAAAACCTTTTGTGCATCAGAGCAAGTATATTATACACAGATCGATATAAATGCTTAATCATTACATAATAAGCCACTCGTACATGTGTTTTAATATAAAATAATAAAAAGACTGTACAAAAATATAAAATAATTTTGATCCGTTAAAGACGCTCATCAATTTCCCTGTATCAGAGATAGTATAGGTATTTACCTTATAAACAAAATTCTTTGTGCCATAATTTACCCAGAGAAAAGTCTGTGTGGAGACGTGATGGATTGCCTTGCTAACTACCTTTAACTTGATATAAAATGGAGTAAAAAAAATATATAATTTTTCTAAAATGTGGTAATAATTAAAAAATAAATGAGCGTGGTGTGGTTAGCATCACTTTAGCACTAGCACCACGGTGCATCTTTAATTTGGCTGGTTGGTTCCACATAGAACCTTCACTTATTTCTAGTGTATGTACAGCCTAAGTAATATAACTTGTATTTAGTTGTACTTATAATAAAACTGATGGGAGTACGATATGACTGCAAGGGCAATAAATGTCTCGGTACCGTTTTATTATTACAGTTGAACTTCATCAACATTTTGTACACTTTTAGTTATGTACGGTGCAGACTTGGTGCCGTGCTAACCTTCCGGTTGGTCCCACTTCCCTTATCTTACCCAACTATAATTATTTTTTACACTGCCACAACCAAGTTAAAGAAACAAGTCAATTATACCCCAAAAAAATATAATAAGAAACTTGAGACTCTTTTTTTTCCTTATCTTGTTCAACTCCTCAGTCCATCATCAGTTTGAATTTTTCATCTAAACTAAATACCTGTACACTATAATTTTTCCAAATGTTACTTTTCTACACAAGTCAGTCAATTTTTTTTTTGAAAAATTCTTAACAAGATCAAATTTTATTTAACACTACAAATTACAAATTATCTTCTCATTTACACTCTTAAAGTGCTCCTGAGTTTAGCTCTTTAATAATAATAAAAAAAATTTATTAAAGAAAAAACTTGTTCCTTTTTTTACACTACAAGTTAGTCAGTGCATAGGAAAGAACAAGAATTTTGTGTTTTTTTATGGCAAATTTCTTGTAAAAATGTAAATGTAAAAGTTTTATCACTGATACTATCACCGTGTGATTATACAAATTTAGAACACTTATTTACATTTATATACAAAGTGTGTACGTCTCTGCTAAAAGACTCTGGGAATTTAAACAAGGGGAAAAAAGTGTACACAAACGGACCGAGACAGAAATCATGGCTTTTCTTTTTCATCACACACAAGTTAAATCAGGTGAGTTACACTATAAGAATTTTTAATGAGTCATGGTCACGACATTATTGTGTAGTCTTTCCACTTCATTTGTCATAGCTGTCTAACTAATCTGATCATTTGTGTAGCTCGACAATTTTTCAAAGAAAACGAGAAAGTTGGGTCATTTATACATCACCTACTCATTGTGAGATCCACTGATAGCACGAATCATTATTATAAAGTCAGCAACAAAAATTAAATGTTTACAAATGTCCCTATAAATATATTGAAGGCATGTTATGCGGAAAACAAGAATTACTAAATAATTCTTGAGAACGTTCTATGCATCTGAATTATTGAGATGCATTAAAAAGGTACATACCGGTGACTAAAAATGAAATAGGGAGGTAAAAACGTGTAAAAATAATTTTTCTTTGAAAACAACTCATGCTAATCCATTAATTACATGAGAATGAGAATGATTGAGACACATGATTTGAGATGAGGAAAAAATAAACATTTACGGTAATTTTGGATGCACAGAATGCACTACATTACAAATACAATATAAAATCGTGTATATTTTTTTCTGGATTAAACATTCCTGGAAGCTTTCATTAATCGTGAATAAATACTTGAAAATTATTTCTTGGAACTGGGAGTGCCCCTCCCCAATGTCTTTTTCAAAATGCAGTGCAACAGAGTAATCATTTTTTAGTGTAAACTGAGAAATGACAAGAGGAGACAGAGAATGGATCGTTTCTATTTTGAATGCTTATATAACATAAAAGTTAGTAGTATAAAAATTACGTAGGGAGATCAAAAAGTAATGATTATGATTTTTTATCTCCGTTCCTTGTAAACCGATCACCAAGATATTTTA
>JAQIVZ010001775.1:0-27664 GCA_034700945.1 Arrhopalites spinosus
GTAAAAATGACACATATCCAGCGCCAACGGTGAGGATATGTGTCATTTTTACAAGGGGAGGAGCCTGTGAGATACGACTTTAGCGACCTAGGCCGACGATATATATGGAGCTATATAGCTCCAAAATTAAATGTTGTGCACCCCATCTTTATTTTATAAGTGCAGAATTTATTTCATGGATAAAAGTTTATTTATAATTTGGATGCTAATATGTATGAGTGCAAAATGCACAGATGTTCCAAGTTTTTTACCATTTTTAATTGTAATTAATTTCAAGGAAATCTTGCCATTTTAAAAAGTTGAATTTGTCGAGTGACTCAATATAAAATATTTCCGCATTTGCTGCCAATCTCCCCGCAAGTTCGAGTGCACAATGGCATGTACGTTTCACAGATCATCAAAGTCGTGGAATAATTTCTGTCATGCTCCGTGTCAAGATGAGGGACACGAATAAAATTTTCTTAAAAATTCTCCAATTCATTTCCTTCAATTTATTTGTCCCAATTTATTTACATTTTCTACATTCTCGAGCCACCAATAAAATTGTACACATCCAAATTCTAAATAGAAAATTAAAACTCAGACTGGCACAATAAAAAAACGTTTCTCTACACCCGCCAACTTTAAAATACAAAATGCGGGAAGAGCTTCTCTCCGAACCGGAATTCAAGGGCCTCGACAATGAAGCCTTCATCGCCATAATAGAGCCCACAGAAATTAAACCAGAAGAATTAAAATTAGAAATAAAACCAGAATTAAATGTTTCCCCTGGGTCTCGAAGGGTGAGCTTAAATTTAATTCCCATCGATTTGACCAACAAAGTTGAAGCGGAGTTTGAACGGCTGGCTAAATTGAAGTCAGAACGGAGACAAAGTACAATCTCCCGGGTGATGGTCCATGATATGACCCAAAAGAAGGAACTCAGGGGTTGCAAAAGATTTTGGGGAGTTTCCCTTGGTCTCCTCTCTTCCCTCATTTTTTCCCTGGGGACCCTTGGGGTCAAATTGATGAATGAATACCATCCCATCACAGTCTCCCTCTGGGTTCTCTCTGGTCTTTTGTGCCCTTCCATCCTCATCATTTTGTACAATGGCCTCATCAAAGGTCAACCCATTTTTGGCCCCAACATCACCGGCAAATTTGAAGTCATTTCCCTCCTCGTCATGCTCTTTGTAAGTCCACCACAATAAATTAATTTCATTGACTCAACTTTCATTTTTAAAGCTTCGAGCCACGACGGGGTGTGGGGCCTTCGTTTTATTGAACGCGGCCCTCCATTACATGCAAATCCCAGATGTCACTGTCATCGCTTTCAGTACCCCCGTCTTTGTCATTTTTCTTGCACGAGTATTTTTAGAAGAAAAGTTTGGCTTCTTGAATATTCTTGCTGCCATTGTGACCTTGATTGGAGTTGGGGTCATCATTCGTCCACCATTTTTGACTGGAGAGGCCACAATGGACACCAATTTAGTGGTAAAATATTTCAAACCACGTGAATTGTTCATGTCACATTCTGTAAAATTTATAGATTGGAGCGGGCTTTGCTTTTGGATCCATGACCTTCATGTGTGGAGTTTATTTATGTTTGCGCGCCCGTGTGGTGACCAAGGTCAATTATTCCATTGTCATATTTTTCTTTGGTTTCTTCGGGGTCATTGAGTGTGCCATTTTATCCGGCGCGATTGGTCAACTTGAATTTCCTCGGACAAAATTTGATTGGTGTGTTGCCATTGCCACTGCTCTAGGGACATTTAGTGGACAAGGTGAAAATTATTTTTAGGTGACATCCGGTTTCAATTCTTGACATTTTAAATTTTAAAGTAGTTTGTGCCACATTGGCGGCAAAATATGAAGAGGCGAGTATAATTTCATTGACGAGGACATTTGACGTCATTTTTGCCTTTATTTGGCAATTTATTTTTCTGGGGATAATTCCAAGTGTCTACAGGTACACTTTAATTTATAATTAAATCTAGAACAAGGAGTGCAATAACTTAAATTAAATATTTGAATTAGTTTGTTAGGTTCAGCGATAGTCATCACGGGGATTGGATTTGTGATTCTACGAAAGTACATTTTGAATTTACCTCAGGATCACCCAACAAGAAGTAAACTTTCCATCTTTCTCCGTTAACTTATTTTGCTTTCCACGTGACTCATTTGTATCCTCCCCTTTCCACTTGCGCGCTATTTCAAGTTTTTTGTGTGTTATGTCTTAGCTGGGAATTTTATAAATTTATGAATTTTTAGTTTTAATGGCCTGCACTTGTAAAATATATAAAGGGATTACTGTACAATAGACTAAGGCTAATATTATTAGGAATAATAGCAAGTGTATACGGCCTTGCATCTATGCTTTGTGGACTGATAATTTACAAAAAAAATTTAAATAAATAGTTTATTTGATCGTTTGTTGACTTTAACTCAGGCTTGGTCACGACCTGGTCACTTTTTTCGAGGGTACCCTCTAATTATTGATTTTTTCAAAACACAAAAGTCGATAGTCTAGATGAAATATTTTATATTAAATCATAATTATATTTAAATTATTACTGCTCAAAATATTTTACTTTTTCCAATTTGTTTTTTGAATCAACAATTTAATTATTTATTTGATTTAAATTTTATTACAAATTAAAAATTAAGGAGAAGAGTGACAATTTGAGTGATGACAAAATTCACAAAATTAGGAGTCAAAGTTGGTTCTAGTGTTGTAAATATTCCAGATTTAATTCCAACCGCTGGCATAGAACCACACATAATTTTGAAATATTTATTTCCCACCATGTCATAACTTTTGACTAAAATTAGTTTATTAAATACCCGCAATTTTTTTGGAATCATAAAGGCGCTATTAAAAATCCACAGAAAACCCACCACGACATTTATCACGCAACCTAAATACATCAAAGAAAACACGGGACTTGTTCCCATACAACGAATGGCGGCATAGCCACCTAGCGTGGCCATTGTAAGGTAGGCTGCCTTTATCAAAAATATTATTTCTTGCCATCCCAAATTAAACAAATTTTGTAAATTCCGCCAACTTTCCCTCAACTTGGAATTGACCATCGCAAAGTTTTTGAAATTGGCGGTCAATATTTTGATTTAAACTTGACATGTACAGTAAAATGAAAAATACGTCGAAATGAGCTACGGCCAAATTCACAAATAATTATTTGTTTACCGTCTCTCTACACATAAACTTCCCTCTCCAAAATCAGTGAGTCTCATTTCAAATTTCCCCCCTTTGTTTTCTTCATTTGAATACGATTTGCGGCCAGTGGGGAATTTGCCCCAACTTGAGAGTGAACTCTCTCCAATTAACTTCCACCCGACGGATATTTTCTCTATTTGACCAATTTGAATTTATTTGACTACCGAGTCCAGCGAACCCTTCGAGTCTTTTAAATGTTTCGGTCCAATATTTCTGTTTCAATATATTTTCCATTGGAAAATAAAAAATCATCAGAGTAATCTTTTTCTTGACTTGACCGTTGAACTTTGTGTTGTCATTTACCTTGAGTCACAATAAGAAATGAGCTCGCAATTATGTTGATATCCATAAAATTAGTCACAATTAAATTGATTTTGAGAGATGTGCGAGTTTCATTCAAATTGTTTCAAACAAAATTTAATTCAAAAATTTCATGTGGATCTTCTCATAAAAAATGTGTGCTAAAAATTAGTATTATTTAAATTAATTGCACAAACGGCATGATGTAAGTTTTCATTAGATTAATAGTTTCAAAATAGTTTGTCTCAAAAACCATGTGAAGGGTTCATGGGAAGTGTGCAAAAAGTCCATCGATTCCTCAAAGTTTTTACAGGGGCCAGCGAGTAGTCATTTTATCCGCGAATAGAAAAGTGAAAAAAGGGAGGAAAGATTTTTGCAACTTTTTTTCCTTATTTTTTCAATATTAAAATTCTTTTACAATTTATTCGTGATTGAATTTACACCACAAGATTTTTGTACAACTTGAAATGTGGTAAGTCAAAATGTTTTGTAATAAATTTTGGGTAAATTCAAAAGTGTAAAATCATTTTGTAATTTCAGATAAAATATTTTCTACTCACCACCATCATCATCAAAATAATAATCAATTTTAATTTTGTAAAATTTCAGTCATACAACAGAAAAATAAAATTGAATAAATTTTCAAGTTAAAATTCTCGTTGGCCATTAAGGTAAAATCGCCAAACGTTTAAGTACAATTAATTTTAGTAGCACATTAAATTATACCAAAACGCATTTTGAGAATTTTCATTTAAGATTTAAATAATTATTAATTTTTTAATCTAAATTTGAAGATGAGCAAATATCGAGCTGTGCCTGATTTCTCACCGAAAATGGAAATTTGTGGTGGAAATTTTGTGGATGAAGGACTTGGTCTTGACTGGGTACGTGAAACAACTTTTGAAACTATGGATGATGCTCTCAAAATTGTTCATAAAGAGAATTCTTGGAGCAAGGAGTCAAAAACCAAGACATTTGATGGGGTCAAAATAATTTACATGTGCAACAAAACACCCTGGAGGACTAGCCAATCACAATGTCTAGCTAAAATTTATTTGTTGCTCCATGCTGACCATGTCAGCAGGGTAATAAAATTCAAATTAATCTGTTATATTCATTTTAATTCAGATTTAAATTTACCCAAGTCTCCAAATTAAAATTCTCCTTATTTAAATTCATTTTAAAATTTTAACTCAGAATAATTGGAAGATTTTAAATGGACTGAATTTTAAACTCGAAATTAAACTTTTTTTGTTCATTTTTTTAGGTGTCACTTTTTCGCACTGAGTCTTCCCACCAAAATCATTGCGAATTACCAATTGGAATTTCAAGTGATGTCAAGGAGAACATTGTCAAGATATTTGATGATGGGGTCACAAAACCCAAAGCTATTTTCAGGTCCTTGAGAAAAAGTGGATTAAAGGAGCCAACAATAGGTCAACTCAATTTTCTTTCTCGCCATTTATCGCCGAAAATAGTTTGGGCCAACCACCATCAATGCCACAGATTTGGAAAAATTTTGTCCATTGAGGAAAGATATTCCAGATGATTTGGACAAACCAAATCCTTGTGGCTAGTCGAATTTGTGCCCAGTCGGACGAACATGAACCAGACTTGAAATTATTTTTGTCAACCCGGAGACTATTAGAAGTCACAAAATGGTCACAAAATAGTCACTGTGACGCAACTTATAAATTAAATTGGCAGCGTTACCCTGTTTTAGTCGTTGGAACGACTGACAAAAATCGGAGTTTTCATCCATTTGGAATTTCCGTTTGTTATGGTTAGCCATTTATATTTTTATGTTTCGACTTAGAGTGTATCGAAAGCTTTCAGGACCCACTTGAGGGTGTTCACAAGTGACTAGTGGTCTTGAGACCCTATGGGTCATGGTTTTTGCATTTGGGTCAAGTCAAAATGACCATAAAGGTGAAGGTCTTTATCTGACCCATGTTAGTTTTCGATGCACCCATCCACTTAAGATGTACAACATAATCATGATATTATTGAGATGACTTGAAATATGAATTAATTTAATTAATTTCACGGGAAAATGTATTAATTAATTAATTTTATGATTTTATAAATGTTCGCAGATGAAAAAGGAGACGATTTTGAATTCTTATTCAAAACAGTCAAGGACATCTCAATACACCTCTTTGGGTTTGAGTACAAACCTCAAATTCTTATTGCAGATGTCGCCACTGCCATCACCAATGGATTTAAAAATACATTTGGAACTGAGTTTAAAAGAGTAATGTGTTGGTATCACGCCGGGAAACGAATGAGGGCAAAGGTCACTGGGGTCAATAATTCAGAACTTCAAGCCAAGCTAATACATGACATTGAGCTACTCCAATGGTGTCAATCTGACAATGAATTTGATCAGGCAGCTGAGCTGTTTTTGAAGAAATGGAGAGAAAATACAAATGAAAAATTGGACACTTTTTTGAAATATTTTGAAGATGAGTGGATCATTAAAAATCGTTTCTGGTACGAAGGAGTTTCCATTGGACATCCAAGTACTAACAATGCTCTTGAATCCACTAACAAAACCATCAAAGATGCGTACACATGTCGGGATAAACTGCCAATGATTCAATTTTTGGTCCAATTGGAAGAGAAACTTGTTCCAGACTGGTCTAAAAATCAAGATGAGACTCAGCCAAATTCAAAGCCGTTTGCCGTCAAGATTGATTTGAACCTCAAAGATTGGACAACAGCTTATCAGTGGGCGGCGGGAAATTTTAAACTTTTGGCTGAGGATTTTGAAAATGGTAGTGCTATCTTGTACGTGGCCTCTAGTTCATGTCGAGAAAAATTCGGGGAAATTACAGAGGCCATTGTTGCAGAGTATGAAGGCACACGGAATAAATGGGAAACATTTGAAAATTTTCGGCGTCTTAAAGAGTCAGTGTGGATTATCACAACAAATGGGAGTGACTGGGAAAATTTCCGTTGTAACTGTCCAACATTTTTCAAAAAATACAAGTGCAAACACACTCTTGAAATTGCCATTCGATCCGGACTAACTAAGCCTCCACCAGAGGCCACTAGTATTCCTTTTGGTCAGAAGAGAAAGCCGGGGCGCCCAGCCAAGGCCAAGGCTGCGCTAATTAGGCAGTAAATACTGTCAATATTTTTTAAATTATTATTTCATAAATTTTAAATTTTAATGGCTGATCACAATATTTAAATAATGACTTGTGTTTTATTTATTTCTTGTTTTTAATCATTTTGATATAGGTTTTAAAATTTTTAGTCTGTACTCAGTTGAAATAATGTGAAACAATTTTTGTCTGAAAAGTTCCAATAAATTAAATGTTAATTTCACTCAAACGAACTACAATTAATTGGGCACCCAATTTTTCGTTTATTTAACTAGTAATTTGAGTTGCCTATCAAATATTCTACAATAAAAAGGTCATTTTATGATAATTTAATCTACCGTGGCTCTTTCATATTTTTCCGCGGTCCACTATTAATTTGCCGCGGAAATACGTACAATTTGGTGAAATCTTCCGCGGTGTACTATAATTTTTAACGCTGTAACTAGATATTTTTTCCGCGATAAAATCTTCCCCGGTGTACTATAATTTTATCGCTCTAACTCGATATTTCTCCGCTATAAAATTTTCCGCGGTGAACTGTTATTTTTCCGCTGTGAAATATTTTCGCCTTTATTAAACAATCCAGTTATAAATAATTGGTATAAATTGAGGGCTAATTAAACAACAACACAAATAAAGTTTGTGATAATCAATAATTTTACAAGACAAAGACCCCAATTATGGCCTCTTCTATAATGAAATAAAATATTTAATTTTCTCAAATTAGACAAAAATACCTGTCACCAATTAGCCGTAATGGTTCAGTCTGGCTTTTTTATCCTTTAATGGGACAATTATTTTTTTGTTTTTAATTGCGTATGTTATGTCACTCCAACTTTAGTCCCCAGTTTAGACAACATCTACGACGCTACCTACAAATAATTTGTTTTTTTACTTTACTAAAGTAGAGCAAAAAACTTTAATTTTGGCGCAAAAATATATTGGAAAATGTTGACAGCCAAAGAATGTCGCCTTAATTTTCTTACCCTCAAATTCGCTTCTCTAATAAATTTTCTCCCTATTCAATTTAATTTAAAGGATGGTAAAATTTCAAAATTACCACCCTCATCATTTAAACTCTATTTCTGGTATTTCATTTACATTTTGGCACTTCTCCATTGGCTCCACATATTGGGGCGACTATTTCAAATTATTTTAATTCCGGAATATTTTAATGAATTTCACTTCTCTCTACATTTGGCAACAGCGGCTTATCTTTATGTTTGTTATTTTATGGGTCTGAATTTTTTTATTAAACATCTCAACATTAATTTGATTATTTTTAACCAATTTTTTGTCACTGAAGGTAAGACATTTAGCTTAAAATAAAGGGTAATTAAATCATAATAATAATTATTAATTTAAATGATGTAATTTTCAGGGAGAAAATGGACGTCAAGCAAACAAAATGGCCGTCCTTTAACAAAATATTCGAGACAAGAATTATTTGTTTTAATTTTACCGTTGTCTCTCTATTTTTGTGTTTTGTTATTGGCGCCTCTCTTCATAATGGATCCCAGTCGTTTGTATTTATTGCACAATTTGATACCAAAACAATGCCAAAATAATTTGAATTTTGGCGCTCTCCTAATACTCGAAATTTTATTCGTCGTGTTTTCAGTTGGAATTTATTCATGTACTCTTACCCTCCAACTTTTATTTTTCCTCAAATGTGATGCCACGTTGAAAGAATTGATGACCATTTTTGGGTACTATTTTACAAAATTTTAATTAAAATTATCCTTTCCATTTTCTCTTTTATCTTTTCACAGCAATGAAAATGGTGGGAAAATGAGTCAGAAAATGGTACTTGACGGGATTGGCGAGATAAAAAGCTTAATAATTTCAATTCATCTCTTCAATAAATGTCACGCTTCGATAATTTGGACCCAAAAACTTTTGTCCATGTCAATGGGGACCTCATTCCTTGTATTTGCCGTTCAACACATCCACCAAAACCCGTTTCTCGGGGTGTTCAATGTAGTCCTCGGTCTTGACTTTGTCGTCGTTTTCGCAGTCATTTACGAAAAGGCCTTTGGTCTACCTTTACAAATCAAAGAGTTGAAGAACACCGTTCTTGTCGTGTCCAAGCGGGTGACCTCAAAGTGGGTCAAAAATTATGTGAAAAGGTTGGATAGGTCAATACCAAAAGTGGGAATTAAGGTGGGCGATTATTATTTTCTCGGGGGAATGTCCACTCCCATTTTTTTGGACGCTGTCATTCAATTGGTTGCCGGGATTTTGGTCACTTTTCATTAATTTTTAAAATTACATTACAGTCAATTTTGTTTTCTCGTGGACTTGACTAAGAATTCTTGCAATTATTTTAAGTAACTAAAATTGCACTTTCGTTTAATTAAAGTAATTTGAATTAGAATGGAAACTAATTTATCATTTAAAGCTGAACATTTATTTCATCTCTCTTGCCGTGCATTTTCACAACTAACATTTACTGCCATAAATGATTTTAATTGTACTTAACTCTAGTTAACATACTTAACTGTGTGTTAAAAAATTAAAATATGTTTTTTAACTTAAATTCAACAAAAGAATGAGACAAGTACAAGTATTCTGCGTCATGGATGCAGGCGTGTTTTGGTCGACGGCGCCATAGAATCCTGTGTAAAATCCAAATGGCCGTATCGTTTTTATAAATCTTTGTAAATACAATTTATCCGCCAAACTTCTGCCCACCCCCTCCCGCGCCCAGGCGCTCCGCCCACCTCCACCAATGGCCGTCCTCCGTCGATCCGCTTTATTTTGTGGGATTTCATTGGTGGCCATGATATGCTTCAACTGCCAACAAACTTCCTCTGACTGCCTAAAAATGCTTCCCACTTGAGACAAGAGGAGACAAATCAAAATGCCGAAAACGAAGACCCCGCCCAGGGGGAAAGTCCAATAAATGAACCACGGCAAGTACGTAAACCCCGTGAGGGAGACGTACATGAGGGCAATGACTACCATTTGAATTTCCCCAATGTACCCCGGAAACAATACCCGGAAGTAGGCGTTCCCATAAGCATTATTGACTTGCAATCGCCTATACTGTTTTATCAATCTTTCCAATCGTCCCTTTGAATTTCCAACATCCCGCCCACCCATTTCAAAATTTTCGAGGTCCTCAAATTGGGTCAGATGGATTTTTGCGTTTATTATGATGACAGTCACGACAAAAACGTTGACTACGGAGAGGTAGACGTCAATGAAGGCGATGTAGATGCCCACAGTGCATTCAACTAGAATGCGCGCAACGTCTATAATAGAGGTGACCCTCCAGGTCACTTCGTACAAGACTACGGCCGTCAATGTGAACCAGACAGCAATTCCTGTGACGTATGTCGGCCATGTTCCTAATAAAGCTTCCATGTTGTTAAACCAAAAACATTTGAGCTTGTTCCCCTTGACCTTGCTCACAGTCACTTGGACGTCATTGAGAAGGAAGACGAGATCTTTCTGGCGGTACCACGTGGCATATTTGATGACAGAGGCGTAGCCCATGGCAGAGAAAAAATACATTTCACCAGCAAAGGCAATATTTATTATAATTTTACCGCCAGAGTCATAAATCGGTTTGAGGAAATTGTAGATGCGCATGAGATTCCCAATTACGAAGATTGCTGTACTTATTTTGTAGAGTAACATGTTACGAGAGGATCGTTTGTATTCTACCATTTCAATAGATTGACCGTTGACCTCATTTTTTGATAGTTGCAGATTCTCTTGTTGAGAATTTTCGATGATGGCAAAAGGGAGAAGTTTTAATTTGGACATGTGCTTGAGAGTGTCAATGTACAATTTTTGAGTTTTTTCTCCTAGTCTTACTGACCTCCCGCCAATTTGAATTGGTGATTCTTCTTGTTGGGCACTATTTAGATTTTCATTTCTTTCTGTTGTTTGTGGAGCCATTTTGTTATTTGGCTCAAGAAACGAAGCTCTGTTTTGATTGTTTTGAAGGAGGACAGTTTGGAATGAGACGGGGATTGAATTAATTTTATTGAGGAAGGTAAATTGATTAGAGATTAGCTAGTAAATTAATTAAGTGGTGTGATTGAAATTTAGTTTGGCAATAAAAAAGGAAGTGAATTTCTCATGGTTTTGATGCCAGCTAAATTGCCAATTATGGGAGGTAGTGAATTATTAATTAAATTTTACATGCCGTTTTGATTAGTTGTACAAATCCGCAGTTCCGGTAGGGTAGAGGTAGAGCAGAGGTAGGCAAAATAAAATTTAATTAAGAAAAATAATATTCAAATTGGCAATGTACGGTTGATTGACTGATTTTGTATTGGGAACAATGGGTTCAAGCCTATTCGAGATAACTGCGTTTTGAATTATTTTCGTAACAGTTTTTATAATTTAATTATCCGTCCATTGAACCACTCGATGGACAATTTCCTGAATTTTTTTTGTGTCGTTTAATTTAATTTTTGAATTATAGAGTTTTTGAAAGTGAAAAAGAAAAGTTGCAAAATGGGAGAGACTCTGTACACAAGTGAGTTGGTAGTGAACCGAACCATTCCTAATAATATAGTTCAAATATTTAATTGCCATTTAAAAAAGTTGACATTGAACTATCTCTGTGTGAAAATTGTTTAATTGTGGGAGTTTAATTTGTGTCAAATAGAAATAATTTGTTTTGCAAAGAATATTTGTTTGTGCAACTACAGTAGTGTACAGTAGTACAGAAAATAAACTTAATCATCTGCAAATATGAAGTAATTATTTAATTGTGTTTACATAGAAAATTATTAGCACCGAGTCTTCAATTAACTCTACGACGTCGGAACTTCCCATGAACTTGACACTGACATTTCGCGTCCAATGCGCAATTAATTGAACTCTCTCATATTTTCTTATTTAACTTTTTTTCCACAAAATATTGGCACATTTCCCAATTTTTATTCAAAATCTAAATTCAGAAATAAAGTCTATTTGCATTTTAATTATTTCTATTTGTCCAAAGCAAGGATGACTTATTTATGTAAAATCCATAAAATGAAAAAGTATTTCTATTTGCAAAATAATTATTTCTATTTTTTTACTTCAACATTTTTCAACAAAATTATGCTTTGTTTTAAGGAAAAATTTTAATTTGGCTTATTGAAATTTTTGTTTCTCACCAAAAAAATGATTTTGAAAAAAGATTCCACAAAAAACCCGGCTGTGGATAATAAAAGACCAAAAAATAGGATATAAAAAATGAGATAAATGTCGGATCCATCCAAACTTAAAATTTTGAAATATTGCACAGTCTCATCTACATAATTCCCGCCCTCCTCCAAAACAAGTCTGTCCCTCATCTTGAACATCCAAGTTTTCCAAAGATCCCATAATAAATAAATCCCCGAACTCATCAAAACTTTCATTCTCCCCGGAACAATCTCCATCTTTTCCATTCCAATTTGAGGATAAGAGAGACTAAATCCTGTCCAACGAGTTCCAAATTTATCCTCCACATTTCGATTGTGAGCAAATTGTAGTTGAGGATGGCGCTTCATTTCAACTTTGAATTGATTCCAGGTCCCCTCAAATTTATTTTGCTCCACAATAAAAACTTGTTTTTCACTTTTTCCAATCTCCATCACTGGAAATTGACACACAATTCGCAAATTTGCAAACTTTTTCACCATCTCCCTGTACTCCTGACATGCTTCAATCTCTTTGTAATGTTTGGACAATTTGACCTGACCAAACTCAAAATATGTTCTTGCACCCGCACAATTTTGCCAACTATCAACAAAACTCCCGAATAATCTTCTCGTAAATTCTGAGTGAGCAAGGTCTTCAAAATTGACCCAGTTCAATGGAAATCTTGACCCAATTTTATGATCAGTTAATTTCCAACACGACTCCGGAAGAGAAAAAGCATAAATTTGAAAATTTCTCTCCCGCCAAATTTCCCCTAAACTTGTCCATTTTGTAGTGAAAGGAAAATCAACTGTGTATTCTGATCTGACTATTCCCAAATAAGCGTTTGTTAAAATTACCGCCATGAGGAGCCATGTGACAAAAATTCTTTTGGCACTCTCCCTGTTGGTACTACCCGGTCGGATTGATTTAAATAAAAGCGGAGAGTCCACAAAAAGTTTGCCGCCACGAAAAAATTTGAATTTTCCACCAAGCTAATTATAGACAAAATTAAAGTGGTTAAAATTAAGAAAAATATGAGAAATAACCAAACAATAAATTCAAAAGGCTGCGTGTAAATTCCCAAAGAAGATTGAACAATTTTGATGCCATCTCCCGTAATAAATTTGAATCCTCCGGTGTAGCCTGTAGGCCAGAAATTTGTGTGTAAAATATTAAATTTTCCTGGAAACTCAATTTTCGTTATTGACCTTGACCTCCCCTCTTTACTCTGGGTGACCAATTTTTTTGAGGTCAAATCACTGTGAATAAAACTTATGTTAACAGTTTCCAACAAAAAATTAAAAGTACAATAATTCAAATCCATAAAAATGTCAGCTCTATCTACAATGTTTGGAGCAAAAGAATTTTTAATCACGTGATTCCAATCCCCCTCAAATATAAAAGAATACGTTCGAACCTTGTTGTAAAAGTGGGGGGCCACCCAATACAAATTGGCGCCATTTTCCGTCAATTTCTGGTAACAAAGTTGCATCATTGAGAAGCGCGGTTGAAGAGTAATAATTTGATTAGTTCTTATTGTCTCCGCAACATAATCTTGGTAGAGACACAATCCATTTTTGACAATGATTTTGGAGGGAGATTTAAAATAAAAAGTTATGAAAATGGGCGTGGTTGTGGTGTCAAAAAATGTGACATCTTGATAGTTGGGGTCAGCTAAAAGGAGGAAATATTGAGGGGACTTTGTCATTGAACTGAAGGGCGAGAAAATTATTTCTATCATTTGCAAGTGTACACCCAAGGGTATGGTTCTGTGGCTGGCCAATTGACTAATAACAATGTAACAGTTTGTGTGTTTTAATTGGAGTAAAATTAACAGAGTTGGAGTTAATGGAATTTTTTCCCCTAATTTTACATGTATTTGTTTTAGCCGACGTTGCTTAGCAACCAAAGTTTGACTATTAATTGAAAGGTCGACAGTAGAAAAAAGGAAAGGGGAATTAATGGATTTGTAGTCAATTAGTCCCGCCTCCTCCAAAATAAAGAGAAAGCAGAATCGGTGGGAATTTTGAAGAATTGAATTCAAATCTAATTTTGGTTCATTCTGAATAGGCCAGATGGCTCGTGTCACTCGTGTGGTGTAGAAAAAATATAAAAGGAGAAATAAAATGTCGAAAGAATAAAACATTGTGCCGATTTTTGCTAGGAAATATTTTCAAAGAAATGATTTCAAAATGATTGAAATTATTTGAATGACTCACATTTATTTTTCTAGAAAATAAATATTTTAGAGAAAAATACTTGAAAATCTTCATGTCAACAAATTTCGAGGGATGGGCTGTCCCATTATTTCAATTTTCAATGACCAAAATTATTCAAAATTTTTGACGTGTAGTAGTCACTCGTCATGAAATTGACAAGTTTCAAAAAACTTGTGTTAGTTTTTTATCAAAGCGACTTTTTATATTTTCAAATAAATTTTCCGAATATGAATTTAAAATGACTGGAAATTTATTATGCTCAATTTTAATTAAAAAATATTCTTGATGATGCCTGAATGCCTCCATATTTTTAAATGGTCCGTTTTTTAAAGAAAATATTACGATTTTTATTAACGTTATTTTTATGTAATCATTAAAATAAAATTTTTGCTGAATTTTATTTTGCCACACAAAAAAGTTGTCAACATTTATTGATTTTGTACAACAAATATTAAGAAGCAGCGTTTGCCAACGCCATCTAACTGTCCCTACAAAACTACACAAACTAACGAATAATTTAATGCCAATTCAAAATAAGAATCAGACAATTACAAATATTGGCTACCATGGACGCCGGAGTGTTCTGGTCGACAGCCCCATAAAACCCAGAATAGAATCCAAATGGCCTGATTGTATAAATTGACCTCTTCAAATACAATCGATCCCCCACCCATGACCCACCCGCACCCTGAGTTTCCCCTGACCTCACAAATTCTTGCATGACCAACAAATGTTTCAATTGCCAACAAATTTCTTCAGAATATCTAAAAACGCTTCCAAATTGTGACAACAACAAACAAATTAAGACACTCGACACCAACACCGCCCCAAGCGGGAAAGTCCAATAAATGAAAAATGGCAAGTAGCTAAATCCTGTCAGAGAGACATAAATCAAGGCAATCACAATCATTTGCATCTCCCCAATGTACCCCGGAAGTAATACCCGGAAGTAGGCGTTACCATGCGCATTGGCTACTTGAAGTCTCTTGTACTGTAAAATTAGTCTTTCCAATTGACTGACTTGAACTTCCCGCTCTCCTTTTTCAAACTCCGCCATTTCTTCAAATTGAGTCAAGTGGATTTTTGCGTTGATTATGATGACCGTAATAGTAAAGACATTGACCACTGAAAGGGTGCAGTCCATGAAAGCCACGTAGATGCCCATCGTCGACTCCATTATTATTTTCACCACATCCCAATTTGAATCTACCCGCCATGTCACTCCATACAGGACAACAGCAGCAAGGGTCAACCATACGGACGTCCCTGTTGAGAAAGTAGGCCACGTTCCAATTTGCGCGGCTGGAGTGTAGAACCAGCAACATTTTTTGCGCTTTTCTTCTTTCACTTTGCTCATTGAGAGTTGAACGTCATTCAAAAGAAAGACGAGATCTTTCGAGCGGAACCAGATGGCGATCGAGAGGACCAGACCGTGACCCATGGCAGAGAAGAAATACATTTCACCCGCGAAAGCTATGTCAACTATCACGTGACCATTTGTGTAGATGGGCTTGAAAAAATTGTAGCTCCGGATGAGATTCCCAATGAGGAAAATGAAGATACTTAATTTGTAGAGGGAGCTCTCTTTTGACGATTGTTTAAAGTGCACCATTTTGTACGCGAGACCTTCAAATTCAGGGTCATCTTTCTCAGGATTGTCAATAACGTCAAATGGTATGAGTTTGAGAGTGGACATTGCCTTGAGGGAATCAATTATCAATTTTTCTGTCTTTTCTCCCAATGTCAAGGGGGCAGGGCCTTCTAGTGGGGCAATAGTTCTTGCCTTGGTTTTCTTTTTCATTTTTATTTTGTGACCTGGTCAAAATTGGTTCAATTTATTGTTCCTTGGCTGTGCACTTCCAAAATGAAAGTTCTCAAGAGAAAATGGGCTTGGATGAATAATTAAATTTAATTTGAGTTGTTTTCTATTGAAATTCATCATGATAAATTTTTAATTAAAAAAAATTAAGACGGAGTTTCCTTATTTTTCCAGACAAAAGGGAAGTAAACAGATTAAAAGGATTAGTTAATTTTAATTGGAGATTTAAAGGGGGAGATAGTGAAACCAATTAAGTGGCATGATCAAAGATTCATGTAGATCATGACTCGATCACAATTAAGGGAAGAAAAATAATTAAAATTAATTAGATTTAATAATAAAAGTTCTTTATTTTTGTTCCTCTTTTATTTGCCAAATAAAATTATTTTTGCCTGTGCCGTTTTCCATTATTTCCACCAACCAGAATTTATTTATTTATTTCATATAATGTCCGCTAGTTTTACTAATTACTTTGCTGGTGAAAAAAACATGGCCATCTCACGTCAAAATAAATTACCATCTGAAAAGATTCAAAATAATTGAGCGAGCCCATTCAAAAATTTCCTGTTTTTTACGAAAAAAACAAGGAGTCAGAGAAATTTATTGAGATTAGCCAAAAAAATGTAAAGATTGTACAATTAAATTGTAAGTTAAATAATTTGAATATTTGAATATTTATTTTTATAAATGTAAACTCCAACTTTTAAATCTGGCATCAATTTGGACATGTACTTCAAACTGACTTGTGACATTGGAAAATTATCTTCCTCCTTGTATGAATGTTGTGTCCATATTTCTATTGTTTTTAGCTCTATAAAAACACAAAAAATTCAAATTTTCCCGCTCACCATTTTTTTTAAAAAAAATAATCATCCCTCACCTTTCAGGTCACAAATGGACGGACCAGACACCCGTTTAGATTCGACGACAATCCCATCAGATTTGTCTCCAAAAGGATCGGACATGGAACGTCGGATGAAATGAGTCAAGGATGTCTTTTTACAACAAACACCGACTAATAACTTATCCAGGTATGGGCGGCAATCTCCACCAAGTCCGAAATGAAGTTCCAAATGTTCCAAATGGGTCCATACAGTAAATATTTTTGGTAGACAAAATTTCAATTTTGTTTTGTCACAATTTCGTAGGACCAATTTATTGAAATTGGGGCACAAATTTTTGTAAAATTTCCAAAGCCATTTTTCACCAGTACAAAAACTTGGATCCATTTCTATTGTTCGAACCATCCAAAAATTCCCGTGAAAAGTTTCATTCAATGGGAATGTGGATTCCCATGAGCAACAATGGTCCTCCTCTTCTCTTGATTGGCTGTGACATGTCTTGATTCTCAATTCAAGGATTTCTACCCCAGGAAATATTTCTTGTAAATTTATTTTCGGTGGCAATAAAGCAGAGTCAGCTTCCCCTCCCGCCATGACGTCAAGAGTGAGTTTTTTCAAATTTTCAAATTTTGGCAGAAATTTCAGGTCAAAGTGTGGACACAATTGACCCAAACTTAATTTGACGAGGGTATCCTTGGTCTGGTCTAGTAAAGTGATGCAGGCGGCTCTCAATTTATTCCGCAATTTTATATCCAATTCCGTTAAATCCCCCACACAGGTTGAACCAATCTCAGTTTCGAATTTAAGAATTTCAAGTTTCCCACCAGCATTCGAAAATTGTAAAATATTTTCTGAGTATGAACCCCAAATATTTTCTGTGGAGACGACGAGACGTTTTACGGTAGAAACTTTCTTGACTAAAATCATCTCATCCAAATAATTGACACTGTCAAAGGGCAGTGAGGTCACTTGTAAATTCGGTGATGACCTCATCACCCTCAAAACAGAATCTTTGTCCCAATCCGTCCAAGAAAAGTTTTGCAAGACTGGCAAGTCATGGGGAAGATGGTCACTCTTTCTTTGATTGACCTTGACAAATTCCCCATTGGGGTCACGGCTCACCAAAGAAAGGGATTGAATTTTGAGTCTGTGAGTCTTCAAAAAAATTTTGACATCTGAGTGACCCAGGTCAGCATCGCAGAAAGTGAAGCTCCAAGTTGGAAAACAAGTAGAATTTTCAATGAGAGAGGTCAGTGAGGTCAAGGATGAAGTGTCCAATTTGAGTGAATAGAGGGACCGCCCTCTTCGAGCGGTTTCGAGAATATTTTTAATATTTTTTCGACCAATAAAATAAATTTTATATTTTGGAGGTCCATCGTGACACGAAGAGAGGCAGCCGGTAGGGGGCGATGGTTCCCAATAAAATTCGATGAAAACATGACATGATTTTCGATCTTGGAGAATTTTGGATGAATTTAAATTCCATTCTTTGTTCACCAGACGGCATTCCAGTAATTCGGTGATGTCTAGTCGTTCCAGAATTCCTTGTAAAATCTAAAAAAATATTTTTCCATTTTTATACATTAAATTTAATTTAAATATAATTAAATTTTAAATACCTTTTGAGTTTCCAAAGCCTTTTTCATGAATTCTTTGGCCTCATGTGAAGTATTCCAATGCGGATCTTGTTCATCTTCTTCCGGTTCAATTTCCGGGGATTCAAAATTTTGTCCGTTGATGGCGTCCATGTAGAAGATGTGACGTTGCCAACCCAACTAAATTAAAATGCGCATTTGACTCTCATAATTAACTTATGGGGGTCAAGATGATGCATAAGACGACATTGAAATAAATTGGAATGAATGGGGGAAAGAAGATGAAACTAGAAATTTGTTAAGTTAAATTTAAAGACTTTTTTAAATCATGATTAGAACATTTATAAAATGTTTAAAGTATTCATTTTATCTTTAATTGGGGTTAAAGTTCTCCCATTCAACTCTCTCTCTCTCTCTCTTTCTGCTCCTCATCTTTTTATTTTAAGGAGTTTGGTCTAAATTGAGGAATAGAAATTCATGAACCAAAGGAAACGTTCAAGGTCTTGACAATACTTCAAGTGGAGGTCATGAGTTTCCAAAATGAGGTCATCCCGATTCCGAATTTTTTTTTGGGAATATTCGTTTTAATTATGCCATGCTCAAGATTTAATTTTTAATTTTAAAATTTTCTAAGTCAGTTTATCTTTTTATCATTTATTATTATTTTGAGGGACAGGTATGACTCCGAGGTATTCCGAGGTAATGCAATTATGCAATAATTAAAAATTATTACATTATTTATTTATTTTGAGAAAGAAGAGTATACACGTACACCTACATACACGTACGACTTGTATCACTGCCTCGTTAATTAACACGTTAATCAAGTCAAAACTTTTATGCACAAAATATTTTTGGTCCCACTGAATGACAATTGACAATCATTAAATTCAAGGACAACTGACAGCCACCGACCTTGTCAACATTTCCATTAATTCAAAGCGTCAATTTCATTTTTACTGCCTTTGACCATGAACATTGAATTTTATTTTCTGTGTTATCAACACTGGCCACAGGTGGGCGAGTCATGCCTCTCAAGTGCGCTTCATTTGCTTACAAAAATTGAGTCATGTTGCCTGCTTTCAGTAGTACAAAATTTATTTATTTTCTTTTGACGATTCTCTCTGCTTACTTCATTTTTTCCCTCCTGAACGAGACTCAAGAGTCACCAATAAGTCAAAGTAAATTCATTTTTAAAAATAAAAGTAATTATAAAATTTGAACATGGTAAATATTTTATTTAAATAGACACTGGCAAAATGAAGTCATGGGAAGTAAACTCATTCACCACTCCATCGTCCTCTGCCCTTCAATTAAATCCATCCGCATCCCTCCCATCAATACAAAATCCAACAGATGTCCTCATAAAAGTTGTGGCATCATCAGTAAATCCAATTGATTTGTACATGGCGAGGGGATACGGCGCCAAATTATTCGAAATTTTGAGGGAAAAAGAAAAAGGTCGAGGATTGTTCAGTATTTTATTTGGAGAGAGCCGCCAATTTCCTGTACGATTGGGGCGGGATTTTTCTGGTATTGTGGAGTCAATTGGGAGCCAAGTGTCGGGTTTTAAAGTCGGTGACCCTGTCTACGGTGTCGTGAGTATTCAACGGCCAGGGAGTTTTGCTGAGTATGTTGTCGTGCACCAAGACTGGGTGGGTTGTACAGTACAGGCCAAAAAATTATGTTGTGAATAATTAATTTTAATTAAATTATATATAATTGTAGATTCAAAAAAAACCGGAATTTTTATCTTTTACGGATGCCACTGCAATTCCTTATGTGGCCATGACAGCTTGGTCTGCCTTGAGGAATGCGGGGAATTTTGTGGATTTTATTGGAAAAACTTTTCTTGTTTTGGGTGGTTCAGGTGGTGTGGGTACTTTTGTCGTCCAGTACCTTAAAAGTCAGGGGGCTAAGGTGAGCTCCATTTTAATTTTTCGCGCACAAAATTTAAAAAAAATTATTGTAATAGGTGACAACCACTTGCAGTGGCGACGCCATTCCAATGTTAAAGAAATTGGGCGCGGATGTGGTAATAAATTATCGGGATGCAGAATTGGATAATTTAATTGGAGCTAATGGACCGTAAGTAGTTGTGACTTGAATGACGGGAAAATTATAGTTGAGTTTAAATGAACCAATTAAATTTTAGTTATGACTGTATCCTTGACCTGACGGGATATGAAAGTGATGGCAAGAAATATTTGGAATATTCCAAAAAAGGAATTTACATCACCCTCACCAGTCCAGCCATGTTAAATATGGACAGTTACGGACTCATTTTAGGGGCTCTTAAAACTGGCTACGATTTAATTAGTCTTAATCTCGGTTCTTATTATAATCATGGCGCATCCGTCAAATGGGGTTTCTTCACACCAGATGGAGCTGGATGGAAAGCTGTGGCAAATTTGGTGGCAGACAAAAAGATCAAACCAATTGTAGACAAAGTCTATAAATTCCAAGAGCTCCCTCAAGCCTACGAGAAAGTCGAAAAAGGTCACTTGAGGGGGAAGATTGTGGTTGAGTATTAAATGAGCCATTTAAATTATTTAAATTTTTAAATTCGTTAAAGTTATGGAGAAAAGGATTGGGATTAAAAATAAGTTGAATTTTTATTGAAAATTAATAGTTAATTCAAATGACAATTAAAGGCATGGCATTATTTATTTACCGGTGAAGCTTTTTGATTGGTGAAGCCAATTCGTGATTTTGGGGCGAAACATTCAAGCGATTACAATAATTATTTAATTAAGATTAAGATTACACATTTCAAGAATTGGCTGTACATTTTATATGCCCAATATTTGAAAAACTATCCAGTTCTTGGTACAGAAGTCTCAAGTAATCTGCATTAAGGTTAATTTTAATTAAAATTTTATTATTTCGTGTAATTAAATTAATTTAAAATTACCTGAGTTGATTAAATAGTGATCAAACTCAATTTGAGTTTTGAGTCTTGGTACAAATTTCAGTGCACAAGTTCCGCTTACAAATGATAGCGGAAAAGCGTCTTCATTTTTGATTGGACATAAAATTGTCACGTGGAGTCTGCATAAATCTACAACAAATTAAATAAAATATTAAATTAGAAAACTTTACACATGAATTTTGTAATTGCAAATTCATTAGAATTACTTTTTAATTGACCAATCCAAGGTTTTAATCTCAATTTCTGGAGAGTGTTCCCATCAAGCGCATGGGCCCATCCCAAGTTTCTGATTTGGTCACAAGTCTCTGTCTCCAATCCGGTCAATGGTGAATCAATTTTGAATCCGTTACCCGGTAAATTATTGAATTTGATCCAAAGTTTCATCAAATTGGGCCAGATTTTGTATACCTTCGGTAGCATCTCTCCCACACCATCATCTTCACAATTTATAACAAGTTTAGACAGGTTTTTGCAAATACCCCCAAATTTTTCAAGCCATCCTTGGGTCCAATCATCTCCCACTGAAAGAGTCCTTACATATGGAAGTGTCCCTCGAAAGGGGTCAGGTTTGGGAAAATATTTCTCCCACGTATCATCCACGTGACACAAAAGCCCGGTACAGTCCAAACTTTTTAAATTTGGGAAAGTGTTTTGTAAATCGAGCCCCCTTGGAAAGCATCTCGCACCTGAGTTGAAGCCCATTTCCAATATTTTTAAATTTTTTAATGGCGGCAAATTCAAACCATAATGTTGGACCACTTGTGATAATTCCAAAAATTCTAAAACATCTTTACTAACATTGACAAAATTTTGAAATATTTCATTCAACAATTTATTCCCGCTTTGAACCCGAAAAGTCAATGTCTTCAATTTAATTCCCGCTTCCAATAATTTGATCCATGTTTCAGGTTTGTCTTTAACCTGACAATTTAATTGTTGAAGGCGGGAAATTTTACCAGTTTGAATAACTAAAAGTGGATTATCACAAAAAAGGAAATTTTGAACCGTCTCCAAATTATTGGCGCCTTGCAAAACTTTCAAATTTGTCCCAGTAGAGTAACACCATTCAAATATTTTTAAGTTGGGCAGTGTAAAATATTCTTCTTCCCGCCATTGATAAGTGAACCTTGACAAAGACAGTAGAGTCACATTAGGGGCTTGCTGAGTCAAAATTCGATGAAAAGTTTCCTTCGAAGTTGTGTCATTTCCAAAAAGATGCAAAGTTTGAATTGAAGAGCCATGCAAGTTGATGAAATTTTGACAATCAATTGATTCCATGTTGCCAAATTGAAACAGAAAATTGGTACACGGGAAATCAATGGAATTCAACAAAATGGCGTTGAGCTCATCCAAATGACCTGACCCATATTTGTATTCAGGGTAAAATGCTTGCGAATCTTTTTTCAAATTTTCGATTGTGGTTCGACGATAAACTTTACGCTTGTCATCATAAAGAATTTGAAGTTGACAAAGGTCACCCTTTTTGATGAATTTGGTCGAGATTTTGAACCACGTGGTAGTGACGAGGCGGGATGTTTTGAGTTCGGGGAAATCCAGTAAATGAATTATTTTATGGAGAATCTGTATAATAATTTACAATTAAAATTCGGGTTTTATTTAAATAACGAAATTTATTACCAACGGATTTTGCATGGCATCCCCCATGGACTTTATTTGTTCTTTGGTCATGCTGTAGAGTTGACCTTGATTTGGCTCTTGTGTGACCTGTGAGTAGTCATCTGGAGATGATTCTTCTGTTTTTATTCTCTTGAGAATGTATTCTTCTTCCGTTGTCAAATACGACATTGATGTCATAGGTGTCAAGATGGCGGGTTTTTTAAGAAACATTTTATTCAAAGTTGAAATTAATTCCACAGTTAAATGAGCAAACGTGACCAATAGTTTTAGTTTAAAAAATAATTGCACGTCTATTATCAGAAGTTCATGCAGTTTATGAGAGTCTCAGAGTTTGTGCTCCAGTTTGAGATAAAAAGGTTGAAAATAATTGGCGAACTTTTTTTTTTTGCCAAATTATTTTTCAAGTGTTTGACATGTAAAATAAATAAATAAAAAATAAATTGGCCTATTAAAATTAATCTGAATTGACAGTTTAAGTATTATTCCAATTGTCAATTGAGTTGAGATTAGATTACAAATGTGACCGCAAATGTTGAGGAGGGCTCGAATTAATGAAAATATCAAAAACGAATATTATTTTAAAACCTAATTTTAATTGTCATTATCATGATCTTTTGAGCAATGCATATACGAGTATTAATGTTGATTGTGGAACGGAATTCCACAAAAAATTATTACCCTTTTGACCCGGTTTCAAATTTCTGGTCGTTGTCGATCACAAGTTTGACGTCTACCCTGAGACGTAATTAGATATTATCATAATGATGTACAAATGTAATAATGTTCATACAAGTCCGTTCAATTTACACAACAGATCAAATGATTTTATTTTACTTCCTACAATATTTTCAAAATTTTCCATTTCTCGTTCTTCATATTTACAAAACCAAAACATTTTGTACCAAAATATAATTTATGAACCAACTGTCACAGCCTTCAGTTGCCAAAGAACTTTTCGGCGGAGGCAGCTCTTTCGTTCATCCTAGCTCTAATTAATTTACCGAAAATTCTGCTTACATTTTGAAAATTTTGAAGTGCACGTTCACGAATTCGTTTCAGCCTAACGAAACTGAGGGCCCTTCCTAAATTATCCACGAGCCTGTCCATTTCGCCTTGGCTCAAGGTTTTCAAAAAATCTCTCGCTTGTGAAAAATTGTCCTCCTTAATGGCAGTGAAATCTCTATCGACACGTCCTTTAGCGCCAAATATGGCTGCATTGGGATCTACACCGGGAGTGTTGAAACTGTTTGGAAAATAATTGACGGCTCCATCATAATTTTCAAGATTCATACTCCCATCCCGCATGTATGAAAACTGTTTTTTCTTCAACTTTGGACGATTAATTTTTAACTGGTCCATATTTGACCCGACACGATACCTCTGAGCGTCCCTGAAACATTTAAAATGACCAATTAGCTTTATTTGCTAAGGCTCAAAATAATCGCGAATTAATTTAAATAATAATTAGTTGACCCATAATTAATTTTTATTGTAGTTTAAAACTGTACCGGTAAGAAACGCTACGGGCATGAAATAAAGGATCATTTTCACTCATCTCTATTCCTGGCACCAAGTCCGCAGGTGCAAAAGTAGCCTATAATTTATAATCAAATTCAAGAGCACATAAATATTAAAAATAATTAATTACATTTTATACCTGTTCAACTTGGGAAAAATGATCAGTGGGATTTCGATTCAAAATTAATTGTCCCACAGGTTTAAGTGGAAAATCTGCCAGAGGGAGTACCTTGGTACTGTCAAATACGCTAAATTTGTTATTTTGAGCCTGCTCAAAGGTCACTGGTTGAATGAAGAGAGACCACGATGGATATTCTCCTCGCCGAATGGCATAGTACAAATCTTTGATTCCATAGTCGGGCTCCATTCCCGCCAATCTCTCCGAGTCATCCCATGTCAAATTCCGTAGTCCTTGCTGATTACTCAGCAAATGAAATCTGCCAAAAAAAAGGTTAGAAAAAATAAAATGTTGTGTCCACATTAAAAAATGCAGGGAAATACCGGCCAAAGCTAATGTGACCAGTTTGGTTGATAAACTGAAAAGTGTGAATAGGAAAACTATCGAGATATCGAAATCCATTCGGAAATCCCAAATCAGAATGAAGCATAATGACCCCAAAAGTTGTCTCAGGTCTGAGGCTAAAAAAATCAAAGGCATCTGTACGATCCACAGTGTGGGTTTTGGGATTTCGTTTCATTGCATGAACCAAACTGGCAAATAGTAAGTACTCTCTAATGAGAAATATTGGAGTACTAATTCCCAGAAAATTAAAGTTCCCTTCATCCGTGTAGAATTTCACTGCAAACCCCCGACCATCCGGTCCTGGACCTGTGTCCGCGGAACCAGATTCTCCAATTGAGGAGGAGAAACGTCCAAAAACTCGAGTTTTCTTTCCTATCCTGGAAAATAGTGAGGCCTTGGTGTAGGCACTGATGTCATGGGTGACTTGGAAGTAACCGTGAGCGCCAGTACCCTTAGCATGAAATACTCCTAAAAATTATCACATGAATTTGAAAAATGTCTTCAAATTTAAAATCAATTTAATACTTTCTGGAATTCGCTCTCGATTAAAATTTGCCAGGAGGTCGAGGACATTTGTGTCTTTTGCTAGAAATGGTCCACCTATAAAACATTTTTGGGACTCGGATATACTTGGCACGTGAACTCCAAGCTTGTTTGAGACAAATGGATCCACTTCACGTGACATTATATTTCCGGAGCCCACCGTCTCCATCTGCAATCAATTTAAAGTTATTTTTCATTTTTTCAGAATGTACACATTTAGTACAGACTATACTCTGTACAACGATTGAAGAGATTGATGATTTTTCTTTGTAGGTTGACCTTTTGTTGACCTCATATCAAAAAACAGAGCATATTCGGATTCCACGCATTTTTTTACCCTTATCTATCATCTTACCTGCATATTTAAAATTCTGGGAGAGGGCTGCCACGCACTGGGAGCTTAAGATGATGCAGGTAAGAAGATGGATAGGGGTAAAAAATACGAAGAAAATATGATCTGTTTTTTGAACTGAGGTCAACAAAAGGTCAACCTGCAAAAAAATCAGTGCCGGGTATCTAGCCCTTGACAAATGGGGGCCCGTGTGGTTGAGCCACCGAAAATGGTGACTCTGGTGTTTTTCATCTGGCCCAATTCGTTCCGGAGAAAATATTTTTATGATGTGTTACCCTCGGCCTGGGAACTTCATGTGCTGACTCGACAACGTATTCTGCATTTTGACCATTTTCGGCTAGTCCAACTGTTCCAGATTCGGGTGCCTCGCCAGCATTACAACTCAATGTAAACAGACAGACTGTTATGATGGCTGAGCTAATTTTTGTCATCTCAAATGAGCTTATGGTCTCCCAACTGGACGATATAGGAGCCTAAATCTAAATAAAATCATAATAATTTGAAAATGGGTCACGATAAAACCAAAGTTTTTCCAAATTAGAGAGTAAAATAAATAACCTTTTTAACAAGTTAAATCAGGACAAAGGGTAGTGTTCCTCTAAGGTAAATTTTTGTGGAAAAATTATGGAGTACAGAATATCAAACAAGGTTTTTTCCGTCAAGACTACATTTAGACAAACTACACGTTTGACGTCTGCCTGTACGCTCTTCCAATGATTCTGCCATGTCATTGTCCCGACAATTTAAGTTTTACAAATTTTAAATCCCCACAATTCAAATGTCTAATAATGCCATTCACACATCTCTCAACCTGTCAAGTTATAATTTATTAATTCATCAAAGCAATCGGCCTATTTAGGATCTTACATAATGAATATACGATTTTATTCACACGCTTCAAACTCATTCAAATTAATTTAACTTTTTAACAATTAAACCTATTACATTTTTTAAAAAAAATTACTGAGTGTTCCACGGATACTTGAACGACAATTCCTCACAAACAAATAAAGTGATCAATGTCAATACAGAAAATAAGAAAGCATAGAATGTTAAATCAATATCAGAATCAGTAAAAGAAAGTATTTTAGCCTCTGCTGTATTTTCTTCAAGGAAAGATTCAAAATTTCTCTTCCTTTCCCCCCGGGTACTATGAATGAGTTCCCATTCCTCCCAAAGCCACAAAATACCCGAAGACAAAAGTATCCCCATTCGTCCCTCAACAGAATAAATTTCAGTGCTCGTCTCTTCAAGTTCATTTGCACCAAAGAAATAATAGCCCACTTGTCTTTGCAAAAAATTATCCCGTGTCTGCCGATTGTGAGCCAGCTTCAAACCAGGATTGTCTTTCATTGCCCCTTTAATTTTTTCTAAATGAAATTCAAAGGCATGAGCAAGTGTCACCAAAATTATTGGCGTCGAGGGCTGCCCATCATTACTCTTGGCGCAGTCCATTTTATGAAGAAAATCGTGTAGTTGGGAATGACCCAGCTGTTTTATATTGCCAAATTTTTTGGTAGAATTGACGTATTCCTGGTATTCAATACATGTAGACAAATTTGTCATAAGGCATTGCGACCATTTTAATGTCTCATTAAATCGACTACAATCTTGAGCGCAATTGTATGAAAGGGAGTCTTCTAAGAGAACATAATTACTCACAAAAGAACATTCTGGTATCAATATTTTTTCTCTCATGGCCACATTACAACCCCAGTAAGTGGCATATGAATATTTGTGTATTTTATTCACTTTGGCCCGATTTACTAAAAACTGGGTCAGTTTAAGGTGGGAAAAGTCACTAAAAATTAAGTAGAGAGTCACATTGTTAGTATTGAAACGATACAAATTTGGGGATTTATCCTGGAATCGAGTTAAATCAATTCCAGAGGGCAATGTATTTATCTATGTGATTAAACTTTT
>JAQIVZ010001776.1:0-27660 GCA_034700945.1 Arrhopalites spinosus
ATTTGAGAAAGGATAATCAAATGAGTCTGGGCCAATGTTGGGAGGTAATCCAGATTAGTCCGGGCCAATATTGGGAGGTAGTCCATTGTCATAGGTTCCAAATCATCAAAAAATTTCAGAGTTCCAATAATAAAAAGTTCTTCTCTGTCAATTTGTTGCCATGGAGTCCAGATCCAAAGTTGATTGTTGATTTGAAAATTTGTCATGTCATGTCAGAATAAATTCCAAGTTTTCATCGGTAGTCCCAGCTCCAGTACAGTTCAGACTGATATTAGTGGGCTCACCAATTAGACTGCAATTGACCCCATCCATCCAAAAATTTCCAATCAGGTCACCAACTTTTGGGTCCGGGCTCCTCCTTCTTCACAAAGCGGGCCAATAGAAACATTGGGAGGAAGTCCAGATTGCTTGAAGTGCCGAGATTTACGGTGACCTTTGTCACCCAAGAGCAAAAATTTTGAGCTCCTTACTCTCCGAAAGTCAGAGATAATTTTTTTTAAATTAACATAAAATTGATGTTTATTCTAAAAGGGTGTCACATATCCAGCTTGTCATGGAATTTGGAGATGGTGGGCTCCACCATTGGAACGGTCCCGACTCGCAACTTTAGCATTTTGTGGGTCTTATGGAGGAGCTGTAGTTGGAATGCCCGTGTCCGGTTGGCTTGTATGTCACAAATATAAAACAAAATACATATTACAAACTGCTCAATTAAATTTCAATTAATTTCATTTTTTAGGTTGATGGGATAGGTTGGTACGCTCCATTTTACTTTTACGGTACGTCAACTCTCTCTCTCTTTTTCTTTTTGTCCAGTTTTTTGAAAAAAAAACTAATGAAAATTATTTTATAATTTTGTATAGGCGTAGCTGGAATGCTTTGGTACATTGTGTGGGTATGGTTGGCCTTTGAAAAACCGAGTAAGCATCCGACAATCTCACCGCAGGAACTTCATTACATTGAAAAATCCATTGGCCCGGTCTCCTCTTCCGTGCCCAACTGGTGACTTTCACAAGAATTTTACAAAATAAAATCAAAAGTCACAAAATAAACATTTAAATTTTGTTTTATTTTAAAAGGAGAACTACACCTTGGTCTGATATCTTTCATTCAATGCCAGGTAAATTTATTTGACAATAAAATTGATTTCTCTCGCTTTCTACATAAGTCGGTCTAAATTAGACCGTCTAATATTGTTTTGACATTTTTGTGTGTTGTTTTCCAGTTTGGGCTATCGTGGTTGCAAATTTCTGCAGGTCATGGACGTTCTATCTCCTCCTCTTGTCACAACCGACGTACTTTAAGGAAGAATTCAAGTTCAGCGTCGCGCTAGTAAGCTTTTTCTAGTTGTTTTTCAACATTTTTATAATTATTGAGTACTGAGCTAGCGTTATTAATTAAATTGAATTTGATATTAGGGAGGGACATTAGCAGCTCTTCCTCATCTTCTAATGACAATGATCGTACCTATGGGTGGTATATTGGCGGATCATCTTCGACGAAGTAATATTTTGACAACAACGCAAGTTCGAAAAATCTTTAACTGTGGTGGATTTGGAATGGAAGCTATCTTCTTATTGTTGGTGAGACTATTAATTTTTTTTAAATGGAGGTATTCTTGTAGTGACGTGAAGCAATTTTGTAAAAATTTTATTTATGTATTAAAGGTCGCTGCTGCAAAAGATAATAAAGGTTTAGCCATTGTCTCTCTCACTCTTGCTGTTGGATTCTCTGGTTTTGCCATTTCAGGTAAATTACGTTTATTCTAATGAAAAATCAAATACTAATTTCCAGCTTGAAAATTATTCAGTTTGTAAATATGATTTTAATTGGGAAAAAACAGGATTTAATGTCAATCATCTTGATATTGCTCCTCGATAGTAAGTTATTTGAATCAATTATAAAATTAAGTGTCATTTACAATTTGGAATGATTTAAATCACCGAAATAATATAATTTTTCAGTGCTGGCATCCTAATGGGAATTTCCAACGGTGTAGGAACACTCTCGGGTCTTCTTTGTCCCATTTTTGTTGAAATGGTGACGAGTGATCAGGTAATTTAGTCTAATAAGTAATTTCGTATAGTGTTTATAATTAAAATTTAATACACATGATAAATTAATTAATTTTCTTTTCGCAGACAAAGACAACGGAGGAGTGGGAAGCAGTTTTTGTGGTGGCAGCCATGATACATTTTTGTGGTGTAGCATTCTATGGTCTATTTGCCTCTGGTGACCTACAGGTTAGAGTTTTTAATGGAATTAAATTAATCTTCAAATTTCACTTCATAATTTTAATCGTCTTGTTCCACAAAATAATTTAGCCTTGGGCTGAACCTGTTGTCGAAGAAATTGAGGACAACCCTCCAAAGGAAAAAATGGAGACGACTGCTCTTACTGAAGTAAATAAAAATTTTAATTAATTATTTTTACAAAAAGTATACAACATATATTAATTATGAAATTTACTTTTGTAGGGTCCTTCAGCTACCAATTACAATAGTGGCGGAGGTTCAGCTGACCTGAATGCTGGCTGGTCATCACCTCCACATTCCTACGGTTCCATTGGTGGAGGGAACAATCCGCCATTAAGATTTGACAGACAGGAATAACCTAAATATTAATTTAGGAACAAGAAAAACCAACTTGATAAATATTTATTCCAAAATTCCATGCAGTGTAAAACAAAAAGCTTACAGCAGCAGTGTAAATCGATGAACAAGAAGAAGAGATAAATTCGTTCAAGATATCAATAATAAATTTCAAAATAAGTTAAGAGACCTACTGATCAACAGGCTACCCGCAAATTAGCTTCAAGATAAAAAAAATGCCATCAAGACTAATAAATTGCATTCAACGAGAATGAAGAGAAAAAATTGTAAAGGAACTTTAATTCCTCAGAAAAATTGAATTGAAGACTCAACCTTTTGGACAAGAAAAATAATACATCGCTCGCCGTTAAACCCGGTAAAAAAGAATATTATTGACAATATTAATCAACATATACTCAACTATGTTTTCAGTATTAATTAACCTACATTAATTTACAAGAAAAGAATATTTGAACATGACGTTCTAAATGTGCTCAGATTAAGACAACAAACGGGACATTTTGACCCTAATTTGTCTTGTTCACTAGAAAAAAAATAACAACATTTTTAATTAGTTAGACAGTCAATGAGTCACGAATACCCGGGACTCACGGGTGATATAAAAAAACTATAACCTTTTTAATTAACTATTTTAATTAATTGACAATATAATAACTATACAACAAAGAGATTAGTTTTATTTGCTGATAAAAAATGAAAGTTTTAGAGTCAACGAGAAGAAAAGTAGTCACAACCATAATAGTATTCTACATATATACATGTGTATGTGTATAAAGGTCAAAACGAGACAATATGAAGGGAATGGAACGACCTAGAAGAATATTTTAAAAAATATTGACAATATAGTGAAAATTTCCTGGAGAAATTCACTAAAAGGAAAAAAATGAAGTTTTAGCTTAAATTAAAATGACAAAAAAGTATAATTATAAAAAAATTACAAATTTAAGTATACATTAAAGATTTTGAGTCTGCAAAAAGGAAATCGATGCCAATACCATAAAAAAGGGAAAAGGTTGACAATACGAATATGCAAAAACTGCGACATGACAAATAAAACAAAAAATAATAGCTTCCTCTATATAATACTACATATTAGTATAGGTATATTATTACAATTAAGTTAACTATTAAATTTAACAAAAAAAAAATACAATAATAATTAAACTTTAGTCGCCAACAGTTTGACGAAAAGGAGAATATTATTTGCTCTTCTTGTAAAAATATTATAACAGATATTTAAAGCGTCTTAATGGGTGTGCTTCAACAGGTATATTTACTTGACAATAATGAAACGAAACTTTAGACAGACATTGAGATAGAGTGAAATTTACAACAACAAAAAAAAGGTTCAGAATTTAAAATGCCATTTTATTTTTTAACCTGAAATTATAAAATGATCATTTTTATTTGTAAAAACCTTCAAAAAAGAAAAATATAAATATTTAATTACAAATTTAGATTTATGCTGTGTATAAAATGTTTACGACAAATAAAAATAAAATATTTACCTAAACTCCAAAGTGCCTTAAAAACGTGCCGACGTATTTCGACAATATAAATTAATTGCGACAGGAGATTAGGTTGAAATAATTAAGTACCGTGATTTTTTTTTCACCTGGTCTCACTGCTCGTACAATTAAGTTGGATTAGACGGCTGCAAGTGAATTAAATTTAGATAAAATAAAATGTAAAGAATTTATATAATCTGTAATTAGGATGATGCCAATTGGATTAATTTTCAAAATTAATTTAGTGTCAAATTTTTATCAGTTTACATTTTCTGAGTTTGAGAATTCCTGTCATTATGTGGCCATCATAGTGACAGAAATTGAGGAACTTGAAGGATGAAATAATAAAATCAGGCTAAATTAACAATTTTTAAATATTCAAATTAATTATTTATTCAAACAAAAAAATAGAAAAGTAAATTAATTAGAATTCAAGTGCAGCCGTCCACTCCAAAAATAAAACGAAGATAATAAAAAAATAACTCTGCCGACCATGAAAATACTTGTCCCGTCATTGTAGACGGATAGAAAACTTGAAGATTAAATTGATGATTCAAAAAATTCATCCACTAACTGAAATACAGTTAAGCCAGGGAAAGGGTCAGAGAACAAGTTTTCTAACCGAAATAATGAACGCTAATTAAGCTAAACTATAATAAAAATTAGGTAATGCTACAATGCTAACAAATTGATAATTCTTTTTTTTTGTCGACTGATGATCAAAACTCAAATTTATTGGTAATTTTTTTTTCTAAACATTTTTGTTTGAGTGACATGTCACACAAATCTCAATGAAAATTTCAGTATTGAACAGCCAGACAAGAGTAAATGAAAAGAAAAAGTAAAAAGTTTTGTTGATAACACTGAGAAAACTAAGTTAAAAATTATGTAATTGTTCTATAAGTATATATACGTAGTGTAGTCTCCTACACATCTTCATCCTCGTATATATTTAAACAAATTTTAAATGTCAATTAGGGAATATTAAATGTAGAATTAGTGTAATATATAAAAAAAAAACTTGAAAAGAAGAATATGTTAGATTTAGAAATGTTGTGAAGCACAATCAGAGTAAAAATACCTAATGCCTAACTTATATAATGATCATGGTATGATGTAATAATGATGACAAAAAAAATATTTCTTCAACAACAAATTTCAACTACTTTAGAGACTACGCCGGATTTTCCTTTTTATATTCACAATTTAATTAAGTAATGTAATTAAGCAGTGAAAGTTTGAGTCTTGTATATTAGACAGCCATTTAATATGTAACTGTATATTTAGCAAAGTTCAGGTCAATGATTTCCAGTTTAAATAATTTCCTCCTTACAATTAAGTAGCAACTAAAAAAAACACCCCGGTTCACTGAACCGGAAGTAAAAAAAATTTGAAGAATAATACTTTGACAGTATTAATTAATTAGATTATAATTTTTCAATCCCCACTCCATAATATTTGAGTCTTTCATCAAAGTGAAATAATACAGATATTGATTGTATACAGGTAGACATGAGAAAAATGTAAATTAATTAAAATAAAATATTATTCTTAGCAAGATTGAATTTAACTAATTTAATTTAAATTCACAATTTTAAATAAAAAAAATACAACATAGCTTAGACAATTTTCTGTAGAAAAACGTGGTCAATGTATGTATTGATGAAAGGTATAAAGTTGCAATAAAATTATGAAAATAATTTTAATTTGAGTCCGTTCATAATAAATAAAAAAAACTTCAAAAGAATGTCAAGTTTTTTTCAGGAAAATCAAAGAGAAAACCAAAAAATTAACTAAAGTTATTTAAATACTTAGAAATTCTTAGTTAGCAGTAAACTCATTGTGTCTAAATTGATTAAGTATTTGTATCAATTAATTGTCATTTTATGTAAACCCTCACCCTGTACATAATTAAATTTATTTGTACATAAATTAAAGAGTGTTTTATTGAGTACGGTGGAACCGTAGTCGACAATATGAAGACAAAAGGGTATGAAAACAAAATCATATATTATTTTTACAACTCAAAAAAACTAATTGAGATTATTTATTATCCAGTAACTGGATTCCAGTTATATATTAATTAAAAGAAAAAAAACACTGTTATCAAAGACACTCTTTCTTGTTTATATGTATTTTGTGTAGGAGAAATGCTTCAAAAAAATTAAAATAAATTTCATACAACATTATAAATTAAAACACACAAAAAAACATGCACCCCCAATGACAATGACATATGTACCTCTATCATTTAACAAAACTATATAAAATTTTATGATCCCAGCATGCTTGCTGTAGTTTAAAAAAAATTAAAAAATATGGACATTTAAAAAAATTAATTACTGTAGGCATTCTAGAATTTTAATTTAATTCTCTAGTTTATAAATTGATGATAATTAGTCAAAGAGACACACAAAATGTATGATTTTTAAGAATAGCTATAATATATCATTAATGTCTTCTGAACGTGTAAAAAAATAAAAAAGTATTCAATCTGTGACGATTTCGTCTTGATCTTGCCTAAAATATAAATATTAAATATATTAAAATATAAATCGATGCAAGATAAGTATTTCTCTAATAGACTAAAAAATAAGTAGAATTCTCATGAGATGAGTCATGTGGAGTAAAAAAAATATAAATATTAATATACTGAATCATTATACTTAACAATTAACATGGACGATATTAATTTAGTTCCATGATAAACTTGTTCATATACCGATTAAAGGATAGATGATTTTTTTGTTTTAATTAAATTTTAACTGTGGTTTTTCTAGCCGTCTTTGTCATAATAGTTGATAACTAAATTGATTGAGTGATTCAGTTTCCACTGTGAGTTTTTAAAATAAAAGTTTACTGTGTAATGTACATATATTATAAAAAATAATACACAAAAAAAATCATGGAGCGAAAGACGTGCATCGTAACTCGTAATGTGATGATATTTTGATTTAATCAATAAAAAAATGAATACTCTGTACTACATAAATAATAATTAAATTAAATGAAAATAATGAATGTTCTGTGGTCGTCCCAGTTTAAAAAAAATCATCTCATCATCAACTCCAGTAGTCAATATAAAAATATATTTAAAAAAAACTCTCTCTATATATATATATATTGTATATAATATATATCTGTTCGTAGTAAATGTGAGTCAAAATCCTAAAAAAATACAACTCAAATTTATAATCCAGCTCGTCGTTATATCCTTTAATGAAGAAGAGGATGGAAGGATAAATTATAATATGCATGCACAATAAATTGCGTTTAGCTTAGTTTTAATTTAGAATAATAATTAAATAAATACTGTATAATTATGTAAATAAAATTAATATTGAAAGGAATTCTAAGTGTGTTGTACAACTTTAAGATGTAGAAAAAATGTTGTAGAATATACGACACAAAAAGAAAGAGAAAAAAAAGATCAGGACAATAAATTGGACTACTTAAGAACTTGAAAAATATATTTGATGGTCTTATTGTGTTTCAAATTATTTCTCATTAAAAAATTTTTAATTTAAATATATTACTCACAAATTTAATTTTTTGTACAGTGTATGATGTCTATTTTGACGTTTTAGAAGATCCTTCTCAATATTCAGCATCTCAATATTTGTTGTCGAGTCCAAATCAATTGTCTCAATTTCTTCCCCTTTTACTATGAAAACTTTTTCTTTGTCCAGACTAAAAAAAAATTCAAAATTTTGTTTTATACATTTTAAAACACAAAAAATCATTTAATTATTTATTATTAATACCTTTGATTATCAAAAGAAGATTCTTCATAAACTTTATTTTTTGGAAAAATCCACGTTGCTTCTTCATCCACAGATGGTTCATCTTGATCTTTTTTGGAATTTTCTTGTAATTTCTCACTTGAGACACTGGCAACGATATCCGTCAATGATTCTTCCTTGTGGTCATGATTGAGATGATCATTCATTGATATCACTTTAATGTGAGTGAGACTTTCAATCTCAATTTTTTGAGGGAGCTTCCGATGATCTGTTTGAGACCCAACATCCGGCTCAACATTCTCCCCGTCAGTGTCCTTTTTAACTGAAGAAATAATTGGTTTATTTTGAATCCCTTGTGACTCTACTGGAACTGGAACTGGTATGTGAATTGAATTTGTGATTTCTTGTGTTTGATTTTGTAATGGTGGAGGACTTGAATTATTTGATGACGATTCGGCATTTATTCGTTCAGCACTCACTCCAATTAAAGTGAGGAGGATCCAAAGGCAACTAAATAAAATGGGGCTGTCAAGAATAAAGACAGTGACCCAGCCGAATAAAGGGATTGCAAGCAAGAGAGAGTATTTTATCCATGAGGGAAGGGGGGCAAGTAGTGGCTCTGTGTCTACTCCAAGAATTGACCCTGTCAGGCTACTAATTATTGAGATGATTACGTCTGACATTTTTTTGAATTTTAATTTAATTGTCATCAACTAATTGCGTCAACTGATCAGTGCGTCATCGGTGACTCACTAAACCCCCTTGAAGCTGCGCCGCGTTTGCAGATGTCACTAATTCAAATTTCACAACGATTATCATCACAGAGCAAGTATACGTATACTTGCTCTGTGATTATCATGGTCAAATGTGTCCTCTTAGCATTAGATTCTATGGTAACATTTAATTATAAGGCACTTTTTAAACCGACTACCGTATAAGCCCCAATAGAACCCGGGATTCTGATACATGAAAGAAAGCCATCGAATGGCATGGAAGTTTGTCAAAATAATATTTTATTTTATGATTTAAGAAGGGTCATAACTGGAGCTTCTTTGATATCCTTGACTTCATCCAGTTTTGCAATTTCTTGGAATATTTTCAAATCCCCCCCACGCACAACAACATCATTACTGATCCACAGACTGTCATAAGGCAAATTTCTGTTGGTTCCTTTAGCTCTATCTAAAATGGCAATTACATTGACTTGAGTAGTTTTGGCTTCATCCTGGAGTAATTTGGAGGTGGCTGTGGCTCGTTCACCCCTGTCCATTTTGTTGTTTTGTAGAGCATCAATTTGGGCTTGTATCTCAGGTCGTCGTTTCATTGAGATGATGACCACAACAACCTTCTCACCTTTGTTAATTTATTTAACAGAGCGACCTCCAACTTTGAATTGTTTCCAGCTATATATTTTTGATGAAACAAATATGAGATTGGAATATACAACATTGACGTAGTCAACTCTTACCCATGATGACTACTGTAATTTTGTAGTTTTTGATTGACAATTTTAGCTAAGATGCATTCTAAAAATGATTTGTGAGTCACAAGTTGTGACCTATACGTTATGGGCAGAGTCACAGAATGAGAGTGCCTGTGGTTTAGATAATCAAACTAGAAAATGTATCAAATGCAACCCCTGACAATAGAATTGACATTGACCCTTTGATTTTATAGACACACAAAATAATTAAGATACAATTATTAAAAAATTACATTGGAGAGAGACACGAGTTAAAAATTAAAGAGATTAAAATGACAAAAGTTTTATTTTGTATTTAGTTTAATTTTACGCGAATTTTGTTCAATATAAAATACATTCAGAATATGTATAATTATTTAGTCAAAATGTTTTAAAATTTAGGAAGTATTTTTTTCACTGGAGTTGGATAATTTTGGTTTGACATCCTCAATTGGATTGGTTGGAGGTTGAAAAGTTGGATGTCTCATAAATTCGACAAAAGTCCCTGCAGTCCTGGCTTGCCTGTACTCCCCTACGGCTTTATTATTCTTGAAATAGAGTAATGTTGGGTAACCCTTTATTTGAAACCGAGCAATCATCTATGTTGTTAAATAGAATTAAAATTTGTGTTACATAAATTTAAATTAAATTAAATTCTTAAAAAAATTAACCTTCGGATTAGCCACACAGTCGACACAGGCCAGACTAGACTAATTAAATGAACAAATGAATCAAATTAAAATGAAATTGAAACACAAATTCAGCATCAACTCTCTACCTGTTTTGTATGGTAAAATCGGCCTAAAGTAAAGGCAGCATTGGCGAATTCACCCTTCATAGCTTTGCACATTTAGGAAAATATGATTAAATTGGAATTAATTATAATGTGAATGTAATGCTTGACAATAAAAATTAACCTTTGCAATGACCACACCACGGAGCATAAAACATGATGAGGACAAATTTATGATTCTTTAAAAATGGCCGATAATTTGACTCGTTTAATTTTTCAATTTACTCTTGTCCAGCAATTCCATCCCAATTGGAATTTGGGCTACGGGAAACGGAAGAACTTGTGCTGCCTCCATCTTGACCTTTAGTCTTGTTCATGATTAACTAGTGCTTTTAATTTTGAGCTAATTAATTAACCTAATTTATAATGTGCATACGTGTAATTAAGTGTAGTGCAATGTGCACAGTTTAATTATGAGCTAATTTCAACACTGATCTCAGCTGTCTCCTGCCCTGTGAGTTCTTCAGAGCAGGCACATGCACACGTGCACGCAGAACTTTGGCTAATTTATTTACTTGTTTAAATTAGACTAAAGTACTTTACTTTAAGTTAAACCACATGACAACTACTATAGTTCTTGCCTATAAGAGTCTATCGACACTAAAAGTTTTTAGTAGAACTTGATTCTAATTAATTTTGAACTATTTATTAATCAAATTTGAATCAACGTTGAATTTGACTTGCGACAAAACTGGCAATATCATCAGCACGACGGCCGCCATTATACTCCCCAATTGGAATTCCATTTTTAAAATAAATTAATGTCGGGTAGCCTTTGATCTCAAAACGCTCTAGCATCTGTATGTAAAAAAAATTCTTGACATTTTATTATTTATAAAAAAATACACAAAATTATTTACCTACCGAAGCATTCAAGTCACCATTAACGCATGCCATGGGAGTAGTTAAAAAATATTTTGGAACAAGAATTGTGGCCGCCAAACCATACTCCGATTTTAATGCTTTGCAATGTCCGCACCCTAAGAAATAATTTAATTAATTCATTTTCATCCTGTTAAATGTAATACAGATAAAGCAAGGTTGTTATTTACATGGAGCGTAAAACATGATGAGGACATGTATATTTCTCTGAAATAAATCGTACAGTATTAAATTTTGAAATGAGAGATTAATTAAATTAAATTTGAATTAAACTCACATCTAAAAAATTCTTGTAATTTGACTCAGATAGTTTTTCTACATATTCTTGTCCAGGAATGCCTATGGCAGAAAATGAAATCATTTAACTGTCATTTAACTACAAAACAGTACAAATTCTTTAAATACCTTGCCAGTCATTCTGGAGTCGGCTGGAACGTCTACGATGAACGGAAGCTGAAGCCATATTAAAAATATGGAAGTTGACCTTCTTCACCAAATGAATAATTCATTTGTTGTACTCCATTTGTTGTTCTCTCATCAAAGTAGGAATCTTGTGCTTGTCTTTTACGTGTTTTCATTTTTTAATTAGAAATTCTCAAATAATATCAAAATTAATTTAATTGCAACCATTATTAATTTTGAAGTGCAGTGAAATCAAACATGCTCAAAGCGTTTTTCACTGAAGCGGTCGCTGCGCTTTTTGCGCGCTGGCGTCAATTTTGGCCAAGACAGCTACAAGGCCATATACACTCTATGCCCTGTTCTGCCAAAATTTCTTTTCTTCTTTGGCGCTTAGAGTGTATATGGCCTTGGACAGCTGCAGCTCCGAATAAAAAGAAACTTGGAAATCCAAAGATCCGGGCGAAGCCATGGCGTCCAGAATAAATTAATTATTTACCAATTACAGGTCCATCTACAGTTCTAGATCTTGTACATACAGCTATAAACACAAAATGGTCATTATCGACAATTGTATAGAATTTTCACTGAAAATATTTCAGTAACTTGTATGCGATGCCCAATTGTAAAATAATAAATTATGCATAAAACAATGGTGATTGCAGGTGAACAATAATTTATGACATGACAAAATTTATTCTCAAATTCGTTTCATACTCTCAATTTAAAGGCCTACGACAAATAGTCGGAATACTTAACTGATGATTTTTTTTTAATTGGAATTAAGAGCTTAAATTATCCAAGTGTTCGCTTCTAATTTTGACACCAAGAGACGTGTTCCTTCTCTTACGATTATTACGGAATCCCAATTTAGTGAATCTCTTCTCCAACATTTCTCTGTATGGCTGTACAACTTCAATATCAGAGAGATCCATTTCCGACTCTTCTTCCTCCGATTCAAGGACCCCACTACTTTCCTCTCTCTCCGTTTCAGTCTCTGTGTCAATTTCTACTGGAGGTGTCACAACTGGAACTGGAAGGGGAGGTCTTGGCTGAATATGGGACTCGATTTGATCTTCCAATTGTTGATCTGTGAGAGTGGTCAGCGTCTCTTTAGGTTTCTCTTGTTCAATAAGAGAGCTGGGTTCGAATTCAACAGTATCATCGTCATCCTCTTCGAGCCAATAAATGTTGAAAAAGTAGGCAAGACCACAGGAAATAAGGAAGAGGACAATCCAAGCCCAACCAATGAGACGAAGATTATTTGAGATGGCCACCACTCCTTTACCCAGGCCAAAAGTCATGACTGGTATGAGGGCCATGAGTAGAACGAGGCTTGCTGTCAAGAGTCCAATTTGGACGGGTGACGTCATGAGCACAATTTGAACATTATTTTGCACCTGCATCGCGATCGGTCTCTTGGAATTCTTAACCGGAGAAGCACATTGAGATGATGCCGCAAATGGTTTGGCCCCTTCCTTTGTCATTTTTGTCTCGTCATTATTGTGATTACGATGTTCAATTTCCATGTTTGAATTTTGAATTTTGAAGAATTTTATCTCATTTCCTATCTAATTATTCAATTAGCTGTATGCTAATTTTTTTAGAGCTAAATGCGCGCAGTAGGAGAAGCAGGAAGGCGCGAGTGCTCGAGTGATTGCGCTAAATTTTTACAATTGACCCCAAAATGTTGACTTGTTTGACTTTAGAAGAAGCCGGAAGCGATGACAACGAATTGAATTTAATTTAAGCATCCAAATTCATTTTTGTGCGCTCAATCTCCGCCATTCGTAATTGAAAAATAAAAATGAGGTACGTCAAAACTGTTCCAATGACCTGTCAAACAGAATTAAATTTAGAGTGGGGTTAATAAAATGAAAAATTTGGGACTGACCGACAAAATTAAAGAATGATTAACAGTCACAAAGTTCCTCGCTGTCAATTTCCAATTCCACTGAACAAACCAACTCGCCAGTCTCTCGACCCTTCTAAGGTTATTCTGTCATTTTTATGTAAATACAAAAGAATTTTTATTTGAATTATTTAAATGGCATTCTCTTCAAATTCCATATAAATTTCACTCACGTCATCAAAATCGACCAATTTTGCAATGACATCAGCAATCATCTCCCTATTTTCATCCACCTGTAATTAATTATTTAAGTATTTTTAAGTATTAATTATTTCAGATGAAAAACAAATAAAAGAATTTCAAAATAAATTAAGATTTAACTGTACCTTTGAGTTGATAAATTCACCAAAATAACACAAAAAGCAAACGACACCAAAAGCCAAGGAGGCTGTGGACACCACTTCAGTTAGATTGACCTTTTGAAATGTAAAAAAACTACAAACTGATTTTAAAATTTCAAAAATTGCGTAGCTCAATAAAGCCAAAACAAAATTTCCAGCCAATTTTCCATAAATTTGGAATCCTCTCTTCAATTTTTCAAATAATTTTTCAAAATAAAACAACTTGTCTGAAATTGTCCTTGTCAAGAATTCTTTCCGTTGCTGCCCTTTGTCTACCAATCTCAATACATTCTCTTCTAACTGATGACCCTGATGACCTCCATTGTTGTGAAGAACATTCTTCAAAATTTGAGATAATTCATCGTGCAAATCAGTTAAATTAATTCCTCCAATTACAACAAACGATACAGAAAATGGAATTGATAAAAGAAGGACATAACCAACGAAAGAGATGATGACTCTTCGAACCATTTCAATATTTGGGAGAGTCGCGAAAACAAGATGAGAAATTGGATTTGATTTAGCAAAGACAGAAACGATGAAACCAATGAGCCCAATGATGATGAAGGCGGATGAACCCACAAATATAATCAAATAAAAAATAATTTTGTACAATTTTGAAAATTTTGGAGTTGGACCATTCCCCATGATTCTTAATTGACTCTTTTGATCATAAATAATTTGAATTAATTCCACCATCTGAGCACAACAACTCACACAGGTGAGTCTAATTAGAGTGTTTGTTATGTACATTGTCATGATGGTGGTGTAGTAGAAGATGTGATGAGATAACAAAGTTGAATTTAACAGTGTTAGTGCCTCATTATTATGGACGAAATCAGTGACGAGAATGATTGGATGAATTAAATAAATTAAACTGATTAAATAAATGGGAGTTAAATATTTAACTCGAAATTCTGAGACTTTTACTAATGGATTTTGTATTGGGAAGAAACCAAAAAACCAAGAAAAGTAAAGACACAATTTCCCAATCACTACAATTAAAATTGTATTTAGTTTTTCTAAATTAATCATGATAATTAAATTAAATTCGATTAATTCGAAGGAGTGACTTCAAGAGAATATTTGTAACTAGAAATCACAAAAATTTTAAACTTGGCCCTTAGTTTTTTTAGTTGACTTGATGAGATCTAAAATAATACTGTTTTATTATTTTAGCATACTGTGCAGGCGTTAAAATTTTGATCGATTTTGGCGTGTTTAAGGATGGCGGAATATGTCAGAAAAGTTCACAATTTGGATGACACTCCCATTAATTTCACATTTTTTTTCATGGACAATCATAACTATAATGGTTCAACGCTCCTAAAGCTTTGCAAAGTAGTACGAGGGAGTTACACGCAAATTACTTCAAAGATGAATTATTACTCAAAATATTCATAAAAATTGATTTATTTACAAGGAAATATTACTAACTATACTAACTAGTTACAAATTGGAGTAATTGTTACGTGAAAATAAATCAAAAATTGTATTTTTCCATGTATTTCCTGGTTAATTATCATAAACATGTCAGTAGTTTACATTCTTTAAAATGAATTTTATCTTAGAATTTAAATGGATCTTTTTTTGACAATTCTTTTCACTTTATTCTATTTAAATAAATATGTAGTACAATGGTAAATTTACAGTTTATTGTGAGTTTGTCATCTTTCACCTCAACCTTGAATTTGATCTTGATGGACTAGAAGATTTAACAATGAAAATGAAACCATTTTTTTTCTTGTCATTTCTCTGTCATCACATTGTCAAAAAAAAGTTCTCACGTCATTTTTTTTTGTTTGACACTTGAAAGTGAGAGGGGTCATCACCTGTGAGAATGAAATTGAAAGAAAAAAGCAAGTAAAAAATATTTTAATTTACTCTCGTCTCTGCATGTCAGACTCCTAAAATATTTTTTATTTCTACCATTTTGTAATTAAATTTAGAAAAATGTTTTCATTTCAAATGTTAAGGAATTTTACTCCATTGAGAAATAAATCATCATCTCATTTTACAGTGGACACTTGTAAAATAATTGAGTCATCTTGGTCATCTGTGTTAAGAGCTGGGTAAAATTTATTTAAATAAATTTTCTTTTTTAAAGTTAAATTATAATAAATTATATTTAAATTGTAGGAGTCGATTGGGCTATAAAAATGAAGAAATTGACTTGTTCTTCTCATCTCGATGTCGTAGTGATCCGTCTTTGCTTAATTCTTTTCGTCAACGATTTCCATTTGTAGAGACAATTTTGAGGCAATCCCTCAAGCTTGAGCATCCCCTCAAAGAAATTTCATTGTAAGGAAAGAACAAAATAATTTTATTTTAATTTAAATATTTTCTACAAAATTTTTTAACTGACACAGATCCATTTTGAAATCTGGACTCATTTATCCTGCTGAAAAAGTTTATTTTGATGGTGCTTCCAATTTTCATCTTCTTCCCATGTCCATTTTATTTGCCTCAAAATTCTGTCTAATTCCTGCCAACTCTTCAGTTGAATTAGAGCAAAAGTAATTTTAAATATTAAAATTAAATAATTTAAATTAATATTTGTGAATGTAGACAATTATTGCTGACAAAAGCCTCACTCATGCTGCATCTCTCACAAAGAATTCACCGGAGTGTGAAAAACAATGAGAAGAGGAATAAAGATGAAGACAAGGGAAATAAAATTGCCATTTTAGTGGGAGATTTATTCATCACTGAAATGTACAATTTACTCTCACAATTAAATAATAATCAAATTGTCAATTGGATGTCTGAGACTTTGGTCGATTTTACGGATAAAAATTTCCCAAAGGCTCTTTGTGAATCTTCACAGCCACCTGGAGTAGCCACTAAAATCTTGTTTGCCAATTCTTTTGCTTGTACTGGAATGATTTTGAAGATGGATGACATGGATCGAATTATTCAGCAAAATCTTCAGTTGGGTTATTTAGTGGGAACCATGTGCCATGTCCATGAGAGTTTCCGCATCTTTCTGGAGTCGAATTCAGAAAAGAATGTTGATGAGATTGTAGGGCAATTACAAAAGAGATTGGACACTCTACGAATTTTACATCAGACCACAATCAAATTGCTCAAGAGGATGAATGGAGAGAGTGAGGCAATTCATGAATTTTTAATTTTATTGGATTATTTATCTCTTAAAAATATTTATTATCATTTTTCTACACCGACATGGCCGACTATTTGTTGAAGAAATTTTTTCCTTCATTTTATAGAGATTGTATAACATGATTTTGAATTTAAATAAATAAAATTTAATGATTTTGCCAAGCTTTAATTATTTTGATCATCCAGAAATGGATCCAATTGTGTTGATGTCCTAATTGTGACCAAAAAATCTGGTTTGACGAGAACGCACTCTGAAGAGAAACCCTACTTGTGTCATATGTGATTATGATTGTGGATTGGGCAATGAGTCACGTGAGGGATCACACTGGAGAACGCTCATTTAAATGCCGATACCCGGGTTACCACTAGGTTCACACGAAAGAAAAAAAATTCTTTTGTCCCTAGTGACTTGATCACACCAAACAACACATGATCCGGATTCACGCAGAATACATTTTTAATGCCATTTGTACATATTTCACCCCAAGACGGCACTAGAGAAACCCTTTGCTTGTCACTTGTATATCTTCAATTCAAAATATTTTAAAAAATCAGGTCATGTGGAGGTCAAGGACAAAAAAAATCAAAACATGTTCTTATTGTAATTAAAACCTAAAAATGAAACGGTGAAAAGGTGTTGAGCTCCCATAAATGACAGAGGAAGATGACAAAAATCAGTTTAATTAAAAAAACTTAATCTTTAATAAAATGCTCAACTTTTTAATGACAATTATTTAATTTAAAGACCACAGAAAAAGTCCAACAAAAATTTATTAATACAAACACATGACTCACAAGTTAACACAGCACATGATTAAATCTCAATACCAAGCAACAACTCGACGCCGACCACCATTTTCATGAGCCCAAGGGGATCAATATTTTTAACAGCTACAACAATTCGACAGTTCATCCCTAAGGGTTTGTCCACCAAAAAAATCTCATAAGGTAAAACGTATGATGGGCATTTGTCGACTCCCAGTCAAAAATTGGAATTTTCTCACTTGACCTCCTTCCAGGTCAACTTCAATCTCATTTAGCTGTCCACCTAGTGTAATACGAGCTGTTGGATGCCTCCCCTTTATCAAGACAATACAAAAAATAAAATAATAAAAATACAAACTGAAATTAATTGTACAAAAATAATTTACCTGAATACTAAAAGTAATTCCAATCCATTTATTTGGTGGGATTTTAATTGGTTTATCAAACTTAACATTCATTAGACTTCCCTTCTCGACAGTGACTGTGCCAGAGTAACTTGCATAAATATCTCCAAATTTTTGGAGCCAAGGCATACAATGATAATACCACGGATATTCCAATTGAAAGGCAGGTGTCTCGACAAATAAAGTCACTCTGTACGATGCTGAATCCGCTTTGGCAGGACCAAAAAATACTACACTGTCAAGGTAAATATGACCGCCAAGGACCAAAAATCTATATTTAAAAAATAATCACAAAATTTTGAAAAAGAATTTAGAGAAAATAAATTTATTCTTACGCATTTCGATGAAAAGAATCATTCTCAAAATGATCATTGATATCCATTGATGGAAATCCTCTGATTACGTCATACAAACGTGGTGTCACAGGCTCCGCATTGCCTTGCTCCTGTTCACACTCCTCTCGACCAATTATTTGGGCAAGACCATTTTGACCTTCGTCATCACTGGACAATTGCATGATAAAATTAATTTATCATCACAATCAAAATCAAAAATAAAAGAAGAGAGATTATTCAAGTTGACTTTGTCCTTGAAGAATAAGAGCAAGAAGATTTTGACTCTGATTCTTGGAAGTTAGAAGAGGAATAATATTTTGGTTTTAGTATCAATGATAGTTATCTATAAAATGTTGGCATCATCCCAATAAATATTTATTTTGTTAGTTGAATACACTACGGAAATGTTGGTGAGAGTTGTCATTTGAATAAATGAAAATTTCAAAGACATTTTAATAGACAAGTGTTGACTGTGTCCATCCAAATAAATCGTATTATGACGATTTAGTAGTCTCTTTATCAGAAGTTATGACTCAATAAGTCTTCTCAATTTCATTTCCTTTAGAAAATAATGTATTAACATATTTTAAAGGTAATTAGTGTGGGCAGTTTTGGAATCTTACACCCTTCGTTTTTTTACAATGAAAGGATTGTGATGACAAGAGAAAAACAATAAGATTTAATGGGTTTGATATGAACATTCTACATTAGTAATATAAATAATATGATTCCATTATTCAGTTTAATATTATTTTCATGAGACTATTTTTATTTAATTTCTATTCATTATCTTTGACAGTATTGAGGAGGATCATCTTTCATCTTGTGGAAAAACTCTTCGTGTTTTCATTTACATGAACATCAATATTTGTTCAATTGCACAATAAAGGTCATCCATCTTGCATTGACGTAAAATAAATCGTCTTTTTCTTGCACGAGGAAATTGCATAGCTCTAACCGTATAACCACCAATCAGATTATTGATTGTGTCGTCTAATTTATGAGAGTGTCACGATAATTGTGAACAACAAAAAAAATGGGACAAATTCCTCAATCCTTTTGGGATTACAATGAAAATGCCAAAATAGATTGAAATTTAATGCTTGGACAGCATGCCAAAATTTATTATTTTTGATTGTCAAGTGGACCTGGACAAAATTGGCGTGACTGGACAGTCGCCTCCACAATTTTCGGGGACACTCATCTGAGATAATTTTGTGTGTGGTTATATTGATAATTGAGATATATCTGTATATATAATAATAATCATGATTAATTTGAGGTCAAATAATTTAGAAAAATTGAGTACACTTTTAATTGTTGGGATTGGAAGACCTTGTCTCTTTTTTTCGTGGGTCCTTGGTTTCTTTCCTATACAAAATCCGTTCGTCAAAGTGTTACAATTTCGTGTTAATTATTTTCATTTAATTTATTTCATCAGTTTACTTTATTTAATTCTCCCAGTCATCCTTGTCACTGATCTCGTTTATAATAATGGACCATTGAGGAGTTTGAACACAACTTTGGTGTCACAACACATTTTTTATTATACGGCAGTCGTCACAATTTACATCACAAATACTCTAATTAGACTCACCTGTACTTGTTGTTGTACTCAGATGGTGGAATTAATTCAAATTATTTATCATCAAAAGAGTCAATTAAGAATTATGGGGAATGGTCCAAAATTTCCAAAATTGTACAAAATTATTTTTTACTTGATTTTATTTGTGGGTTCATTCATTGCCTGTATTTATGGATTGATTGGTCTCATAATTTCTATTTTTATTAGACCAACTCCAATTTCTCATCTTGTTTTCATGACTCTCCCAAATAATGAGATGCTTCGAAGAGTGACCATCTCTCTCATGAGTATGTTTCTTCTTTTATCTGTTCCATTTGCACTTTCTTTTGTTGTCATTGTTGGAATTAATTTGATTGACCTGCATGATGAATTATCTCAAACTTTGAGGGATTTTGCTCAGAGACTTGGAAACACTAAAATTTTTGATGATGATTTGACGTCGGAAAATAAAAAACTTTTTTTAATTACACAACAAAGACATATGATTCTACATATGGATCAACAACGACAAGAATTCATGACAAGGACAGTTTCAGAGAAATTGTTCCATTTTGAAAATTTGTATGAGAAATTGAAGAGAGGATTCCAAATTTATGGACAATTGGCTGGTAATTTTGTACTGGGTTTACTCATCTATGCAGTTTTTGAAATATTAAAGTCTGTTAGTAGTCTCACGTTTCAAAAAGCGAATTTGGCTGAATTGGCTACTAGTGCCTCTTTGGCTTTTGCTCTCGTCTCTTTTTTGTGTTATTTTGGTGAATTTATCAACTCAAAGGTATAGTAAAATATTTAAGGGGAAGGTCAGTTGGGATTTTGTCAACAAAATTTTCCAATGGTAACAAATGGGAATGGAAGAGGTCCAACAGACTCGCTAGAACTCCGGAAGTGGAGCAAGTGTAACAATGTTTTTACCATTTAGAAGAAAGAGGAAGAGTTTATCTGTCCATTGAGATACCTCTCGTTGTAATCCGACATTGTCTTCTCTGTCAAAAAGTCTTATGAACAAGAAAAGAGTGACCAATGTCGTATAAACTGACCATTTTCGACATGAAATTGTCGAAATATCAAAATGAGAGGTATCTCAATGGACAGATAAACTCATTACCTCTCTTTTAAGTGGTGAAGAAATTGGTACACATCCTCCAGTTCCGGAATTCTAGCGAGTCTCCTGAAGGCCTTTGGTGAAAATTTTAGTATTTGACTCCATTGTTTTTATAAACCAATCAAAAATAAAATTTTCATCAAAATTTCAATGAAAATTCTTTTGATTGGTGGGAAAAAAATTTTTTGAACTTTTTCAACGTCTTTGTTGTTTTGAAATTTTTAAATCAACAAAAATTCCGTCATATCTTTAGCAACAAGGATTTAATTAATACATTTGTTGTCGTAGAAAATAAATTGGGACTTAGAAAATTTTGCCGAAATTCCCAACTGACCTTCCCCTTAATTTGAAATTCTTTCATTTTTTTTAATTGAAAATGTAATTAAATAATTAATTACAGTTGGATGAGAATAAGGAGATGATTGCTGATGTCATTGGGAAATTGGTGGATTCTGATGACGTAAGTGAGATTTATATGAAAAGAATAATAATTTAAATGAAAATTCTTTTGTATTTAAATAAAATGACAGAATGACCTTAGAAGGGTCGAGAGACTGGCGAGTTGGTTTGTTCAGTGGAATTGGAAATTGACAGCGAGGAACTTTGTGACTGTTAATCATTCTTTAATTTTGTCGGTCAGTCCCAAATTTTTCATTTTATTAACCCCACTCTAAATTTAATTCTGTTTGACAGGTCATTGGAACAGTTTTGACGTACTTTATTTTTATTTTTCAATTACGAATGTCTGAGGGTGATCAAGCAAAATAAGTTGAAAAATTGAAACTGGAAAAAGAGAAAAGTGACTGCAATTGTTTAACTTGGACGCTGCTTACCTGAAGTTAGGCTGGTACGGAATTTTAGATATTAATAGAAAGTTGCTTCTGGACAATTACAAAAACTAATCTTGTTTATTTAAATGGCTGAGATTGTGTCTCAATTAGTTCTAACATATGGAAACTGTCATCAAATAGAACCCCAATTAAATATTACCAAATGTCAGCTCAATTTCCTAATTAAATTCTGACTATGTTAATAATTAATTCTTCAGTAAAAAACAACCAACTGTCAATGTCATATATAATATTCACAAAATAAATACTTACCACCAATTTGACTTTCATCTATAAATAAAAATTTTATAAATTAAAATAATACAAATTAATTCATTAAAATAATTTCATCCTTATTATTATTGTCAACACACAATAATTTGTACAAATTAAATTAAATTGTAACAATTCACCGTCAATTACATCCTGTACATTAAAGTTAATAAAAGAAAAGCCACACAAAAAACGATGCAATATTGCACTCTACTCCTATAGTTCAGCCCCCATATAAAATACTTATTAAAATAGAAAAGAACAGTTTTATTTTACTGGACATTAAAAAAGAAGGAAAAAACAGTTGAGAATGAAAAGCCCCAAGTCACGATATTATGGCCTTACCAATATATTTTGATGCTAAAAAAACAGGATGAATAGCACAAGTCAAAGAGAGAAAAAAGCTTGACTAGCATGACAACAGTAAATACATTAGATACTTTACCTGTATAAGAATAATATTCATGAAAAGCCATATGGCCTTTATGCTGGCATACATTTTTACTAGTCACTAGTCACTGGGCCATGACACAAACTTCCTGGATATGTACATAAAAGTACCATATAAATATGCATTGATTCCGGCCATTCTTGGTCGGCACCCGTCGGCTTTTTCGCATTAAGAGTTGCCCGTTTTTCTGCGTAGCTGATTGTGAGTGGAGTTTACGTGGGTTCCACATGAATTCTGTGGAGAAGGATAATGGAGAGAATGGATGCATGAAAATAATGAATGCATCGAAGAGTTGAACAAAAAAATAAGACCTAACCTATGAACTCTTTTTTATATCTATCGACCATTATAGATATACATTTTATTCTTAATAGAAGCTAAGAAAGAGTTGAGGAACCAGTTATTGGAACTCTTTCACTTTTTCTCCCGTTTTTTTTAACTTTTACTTTTGCTCTACTTTCTCTCTCTCGGTTCTTGCCTCTCACTTGAACGGGCAAGATTTTTAGTCTCTTTGTTAAAGAACATGAAACATGAGTATGTGTGTGTGTGTCATTATGGACTCTGTCTGTCTTTGTCAATCGGGGAGGTGACAGTCTACCCGGGTATCCTTGTCCGGAGAGAGACAGAGACCACGACGCACTGATGGACACTCTGACACAATGAGGATAGAATAGCGTCATTCTATTACTTTTTTATTTTGGTTCAAAACCTTTATCGGGCATCAGTGCAATTCTGCTCCGGTTGTTGATACGAATTGCAGGGCGAAAAGCAGCAGGATCAAGATAAAAGTTTGTGAGTCTAATCAGACATCAAGATTATCAAGAGTGCAATTAAATTATAAACATTTTGGAGGTTTTTTTTTCTATGATAAACTTGAGTGGGGAATGCATTGTGCCAAAAATTGATTCAGTTTCAGTTAAAAGACAGTAAAACTAGTAAAAGTTTATTAATTAACTTGCCTGGAATTTAAAGTGACACGTGACTCCTTTTTGGAGGGAGTTTTTTGGTGAATTGTTGAATTTTTATTTTATTTTTCAAGATTGAAAATAGTTGGACAGTGAACAAGGTGAGGTTTTTCTAGTAATTGTAATTAATTATTTATCAAGGCGGGAAATTGTGTCAATAAATCGACCAGCTTTTTGTCATTTTACATGTCAAATGTCAATACGTAATCAAAATAATTCACAATTCTATTCAAAACAGTTATGGAATGGAGGTCAAGATTTTATTTATTGTATTGAACAATAAAAAAATATATATTGACATTGCATTAGTCCTACACAGAATTGTGACAAAATAAATGGATTGTTATCAAAAAAATATGTCAACAGCAGGAGGTTAAAGATGCAAGCAGGTGTTCGGAAGGTGTCAAAAATAATATTAAATAATTTGATTTTTTACATGTATTTTTTTACCTTAACATTTATTTTATAGTGAAACCGATTCCTTGACGAATATTAACTCCAGAGAGAGAGAGAGAGAGTCACAAGACTTTATATTTTATGGTAAAATATTGATTAAAATTTCTGATCAATGATTGATCTCCTTCCCTTTCATTATTTACTACTTACTCCGATGTACAAAAGTGGTAGGTACTCTTACTTGAATTGTGAAACTAGGATAGAATTTCTTGAATATTGTTTCATGTAACATGAAATTTTGATCCCATTTTTTTTATTTGAACATGCAATCATTCCAAATACTTAACTTAAATAAATACGTCAATGTTTTTTTTTGTTTCAACAAAAATCTCGTACACTCTTTGAAATAAAACAAAAGAAACTAAAAAGTAATTAGCATTCTTCAACTGTGTGATAGAACAAAACTGTACACAAATATTATACAGGTATTTAATAGAATGAGACATAGGAATTCGGTCTTTACGTAACAAAATCCTTGTGCATTGCCATTCTTTAGAGGTTTTTTACGGTCGTTGCATGCAGACAAAATAATACTTTATAATACATACCACTACCTGTGTTTATAAATAGTACACCATAAGTTGTGGTCGACTTAAATGTAATGTAATAATATGTAACTTTTTTTTGTCCTTTGATTTCCTTATGTCTTTCACCATGCATTCGATCAACCAAAAGAGAGAGAGAGAGAGCAAGTCTAAATAGTACAACCTGGAAATTGGGTAGGCACTACCCAGAATCATCGTCAACAAAAACTGGAGGAGGAGGAGGAAATTAAACGCTGCAGCTGTTGGTGATGGTGGTTGAAATATAAAAAAAGGACTATGCACATATAGCCAGCATACGGTCATCCATGAATAATGATAAAGTAATCAGACAAAGAATCAGATGAAAGTTGAAGAAGTGGGTCGACATTTATCCTACTGTATGCTACATGGCTGTCATGAATTCAGTAGGGGTGGAACAGAACAGACCGACCCAGAAGGAGCACCAGACAGCAACAGAGACAAGAAAAAAGTTGGATGAAGAAAAGGTCGTAGTAGTAGTACCCGGAAAAGCACAAGTACAATCAGAGTCTGAGTCGTCGTCCAAACTCAAAGTCAATCCATTTACTGTCGTGTCGTCATATGCAAATCATACTTTGTACCCTCCAGCAACCATCATTTCAAATTCCCCAATCCGAGACTCATCTCGTCTTGTAACACTACCACCACTAGTGTCTTCAGAAGGTCGTGTAGTAGTGGAGGAGTCCAAGTCATTAAATAGTCAACAATCATCAACAATAACTAGAGGAATAAAATCAAATTCAAATTATCGTCAACAAGAGACACACAATAACATTATCTACCCCTTCACCGACTCGTTAATATCAGCCGCGTGCTCTCCCACTAATATCCCGTGTTCGTACGGGTACCGGTCGGAGATATCTCGGACTATTGACACATCCTCCTCAATTTTCTACACCGTCCCGCGTCCAAGAAAAAAAGATTTACTTGGCACGCCAAGCATCCTCCAGTCTTTCCGACAACTAGAAGAACCTACGAGATTGTAAGTATTTTTCTCTCTATTTTTTTGCACTTTTTTTTATACTTGACGCAAAATTCTTTTTCCTAAAACCTCTAGTCGTATATAACTAGAAAAAAAAAGTTTTGCCAAACTCTCTTTTGTGGCTCTATCGATCTACATAATATAACACAAACATTTCTCTTAGTCTACTACTTTATTATTCCAAAAGCTCCTTTTCATTTATTTTTTTTGGACAAACAGACAAAAAACCATGTAATGTAGCCTCCTAGTTTGATTCCAATAATTTGTGACTAGTGTGGGTGGGCGAGGTACGGAATACAGATATATCACATTATTTGGTGTAATTTGTGTAATGATTTCTATCATATTATTTTTTAAAAGATTAATCCTATATTAATTTGTGAGTAAATATTAGTGATATGAAAAGTTTAGATTGTTTTTGTCACAAACCTTTCTTTGATTACGCAAAATCATAATAATATTGTAAAATTGAGACAAGTTGAACAAAAAAAGGAAAGTTTTTGACTCGTGCCTCTTTAGAATATTATTATTATAGACAAAAAACAGAAAGACCCATGTGTCCATCAGGTCACGCGTGCAGACAGAGAAAATTAAAAGCTTTTTAGTATCATATCTTTTATTATATTAAAAAAATCTCGTAAGGCTATTTTGCAATACTATCAAATGTCTTTCGTGTGATATCAGAAAAAAGGAGACCCCAGAATCAAGATGGAAAAGTTTCTATATCAATTTTAATCATTGTATTGAATCTCCAATAATATACCCAGCTGTTGGTGGCAGTCATTATTTTTTTTCTCCTTTTCAAACTTTCTCCAGTAGAAAGAAACCAATTAAGACTAAGAATTTATAATAATAAATTACTCACACGCATTTCCCCTTGAATTTTTTTTTGATATATTCTTTTGGATGAATGCATCCGTTCTTCTCTTTCCCTCAACAGTCCATTATATTTCTCATTGTGCGTATAATACAATTCTACTCTCGTAGTACAGTCAGAGTCTACAGGTAAAGTTTATTGCGTAAAAAAGTATGTTGCGCAAAATACAAAAAAAAGTTTTTTTTTATTTTGATTTGGTCAATCGATCATTCTTTATAAAAGTTAACGTAATAAAAAAAGGGGAAAGACAGTGAAATGATTAGGAGAGACAAATCGATTTTTGTTTTACAATAGTAATGACACTCATATGTGGAGTCTTGGAGGTTATTTAAATAGTGGTAACTATTTATTAATCATTAGTGTGATAAGTCTATTTAAAAATAATTGTTGTAGGATATGGAAAGGCACTATTTGCCTATAGAATCTATAGATAGATTGATTTTTTTTCATGTGTGATCAAATCATTTAAGACTCATTTGTTGTATTAGCTACACATTATAAAAAAGGGTTATTCTTGTATACATATGTGTATATTGTTCACAGTTTTCTCCCCTCATGAGGAGGAGGACGTGTATGTGTGTGGAGTGAAGAGTACCTGAGTTTTTTGAAGAGTGTAAAAGGTTGTTCTGTTTGGTATTGGCCTGACGTGCTGACGAGAGCCACCCCGAATAATATTTTATTTCCTCCTCTGTTTTTCGGGACGTAACCAAGAAACTAAGTTATTATTATTCTCGCTTTCTCTCTCTTCGTGCTTCTATATGCTTTGTATACCGTGACTGCGGATTAATATTACACAGTCTTTTACTTTGATATGTGTACATATTCTCTCTCATGTGACATTTAATATTTATACTCATATATATACATAGTCATTATTACATAGTCTCTGGTCTACATGTTCCGGGTGTATTTAGGTTTTGGTGCCGGGTCCACATCGTTCAGTGAGTTTGAAATAGTTGGGAATGAGGAGAGTCCTTAGAGTTGTGTCATTGTGTTTTTTTTTTGAAAAATAAATAATAATTATCCTTATAAGACCCAACAGTGTTTTTGTGTCATTGGACAGTAGAGAGGTTTGGCTTTGTTGTATATTAAATGGATCACATAATATATTAAGGGGAAAAAAACAAGTGTCATCTCAAGTACATTATTTGATTATTTTATTTTTCAAGTTGTCAACGTTGGAATAGAATAGTCTACTATTTGAGTTTATAAGAAAAGAGGGTTGGATTGCAGATCCTGGGACCTACATGTAGTTGGTGCTAATGTAGTTAGTGCCCATATAGTTGGTGCCCATGTA
>JAQIVZ010001777.1:0-27635 GCA_034700945.1 Arrhopalites spinosus
TGATTATGCAAACTACAAATTAAATCAATTTAATAAATAACAACTATGTGTCGACAATAGTACAATAAGCAAGTTGACTTGTCACCACAACCAATAAAATTCTCGTTATTTTGTCTGTCTACATTTTGTCTGTCTACATTATGTCTTTCTACATTTTGGTTTTCGACATTTTGTCCGGACACGCTGTGGGCATCATGAGTCATAATTTTACAAAGGAAGTCACAGTTCTCTCCATACAAAAAATATTATTTATGGAAAAAAACTGGCATGTTTCAACTTGGTCATGTACATTTTATGCAAAGAATCATTCTTTGAGTTTGAAAAAATAATAATATAGCCTGTACTTGTTCCATGCCTTAAATTTGAATGGACTCTTGTTGTAAAAATGTAGTAAATCCCAGACCAAAATTTACTACATGTAAATTTTATGTACCCTCATGTTATGTGTTGTGAGAACACACTCTCAAGTCTAATCTGGGCTCCTCACAATGAACACAAATTAAGACAGATTTATCAAAGAGGCTCTTCATCATGGAGAATGTTCATCCAAACTAAAAAAACTGCTGCAACTTGCAAGCCACATTCATTGATAAAAAAACAAAAAAAATTACCACATTTGTGTTAAATAGACTGTCAGTGTTAAGTGATAAAAACATGTATAGTTTACAAACACGTCAATTTACATATTTTGGGGCTATACGAGTGTATGTACTTACATCTACCCGAATTTTTGTACACATGAAAAAAATGTGGTCACAATGCCTCTTATTTACCATCCTTAGGATGGAATTATGGAAAAATATAGAGAGACAGTATAAACTCTAATCCTGATAATGCAGAGATTCTACTAAAAAATTAATTGTTCCCTATTCTACACAATTTTAATGTTCAGAAATGTATAAAAAGATGATCTAAAAATAAATAATGAATTGTCATTCTTATCGTCAGCCTTACCTCAAGTCAAAATGGAGACATTGAAGAAGTAAAAATATTCCTTTTTATTCAAAGTACTCTTTGTATGAAGTGTACAGTCACTCTCCAGGATTGTCAAAGGCGTCACTTTAGGCAAAGAAAATGGAATATGAACAAAGTACAATTCACTGTATGGTTTTTGTGGTTACAAGTGACGGAGATGCTCCCACCACGACGGCTACTTGTCTAATGGATGGTATAATGGGTATCAGGAGGTGAAATGTCTTTCATTTCAACTAAAAGTAAAATATGTAGAGTCTACATAGTCAGACCACGTTTCTGTTAATGTACATAGTACTACATTATTGATAATAAAATACTTTGTATTTTCATGCCCATAAGTGTATTAATTCATCTTTCTTTTTCTTTATCCCTATTAAGTGAAAAAATTATCTTGTCTATGTAAACGGGACTAAATTGCATATAAAAAGAACTATTTGTACAGTGGCACTTTTCTGGACAGCTACTATACTGTCTATACTTAAATTTTTTACATTTTTTCAAGCTCTTCCATTATAATAATGAATACTCGAGAAAATTTTGAGATACTCAAATTATCGTACTCTTTTTTGCATTCCAAAAGTTTTTGCATAGCCTTCCTTAGTATTCAGTATTATCCAATATTGGAGATAGATATTTTACATTGCCTCTGTTATCTTAAAGTCATGTAAATTATAAATATCTATTCGGTTTGTATCTAAATAAATAGTACTGCATTTTATTGCCATCTAATCAAATCTAACATATCAACTTTCACCCTGTACGTACACCAGGCGGTTCAATAAGTTCGTATCAGTGGGCATAACTTTTGACAACGACGGAATTGAATGGAAATATTATAATGCGTAGTAGTTCTAGGCACAACACTGCTAAATACCAAGTTTCAGATTTTTAGGTCACTCAGATCAGGAATAAATTAAATTTAAAATTTTGAATTTCACGTCACTTCCAAAGTTGCATGAAGTTCAGAGTGATCATTTTTTCCCTACAAAGAGTATAATATGACAAGGGCCATTTATGAGACTCTTGTCACAGTATACCGTGACCCTTGTCCATCATATTCATAGGTCAGAAAAGGGCCACGTCAATTTAGGAAGCGACGACTGACAATTAAAGAGACATATGTACATCTTGTAGGAGAAATCGCGTTAATTTTTTTTTTAAACCAAGGAAATTGTACTTAGAAAATAAATCCTAATAAATTACTAATTATGCAGCAGGTCGTGGGTACTCCTCATGGTAAAATTGAGAGATTTTTCTCTCAACACGTGTTTGAAAGGGACGAGGAGGAAGATTTGCATCCGCAATTTTTCGCTTGCGAGGAAGCAGATTTTCAAGAGACAAGCCCAAAAAAAGTACTGTGGAAAACGACAGAAATTCAAAAAACACTAATTTTTTGGAACACATGGAATTTTTAAATCCAAATGTTATTTATTAATATTTATGCATTGAAGGGGGTTGTAAATACCTTCAAATTGATTATAATATTTTCATCTAATTGCGGCTCTATCAAAAATTATGCCCACTGATACGAACTTATTGAACCACCTGGTAACAATCTATTGAGATATTAAATTTCCATCACAAAATTGCCAACAAAATCTTTGGATTGGTTCACTCAGTATATTTGGTATACTAAATACATATGTAAGTACTTCTTTCAGTATTCCGAATATGTATTATATTTTGTTTTTGAAACCAACATGTTATTATTTATTTTGTCATTTAATGGAACATGCGTATTTTTTATTCACGTAAATATTCTTGTCTCTTTGTGTCAACTTGTCACTGACAAATAGTGTTCTGCCCAGAATTTGTACTTGTCATCAAGCCAAGCTGTAAGACGAACCATTACCGTTAAGTAGTTCTTATGTTTTCAATATGAAAATTTTATTGTTTCTTTATTAAAGATAAAGTATAAAGACAAGTCTTGTAATATTCTAAACTTTAGAATCTAAAGTTATTTTTATTTCTAATATCCTATCCAACCCTTTGCATTGTGTACAACAGTTTTCTTGGAATTTCTTTTCCTTTGTACTTTACAGCGTCAAAAATTATTGACTTGGTAAGAGGATACTTGTGTTAAACTAGGCTGTCTACATTATGTATTATATGACTGGAGTCCAGTAACTGGAGAACTAAATATGATTCTTAGCCATCAATTCTAACAAAGATTAAAAGAGACTAAATAAGTATTAAACTAACGACAAAAGATATTGCTTCAATGTCATATGATACTAAAGATAAGAATGACGCAATTCGCAATTGAAACCAATACATTTCACATTTGTTTTATCATAATAACAATTTTATGCTTTTTTTATTTTGTTGTAGAATTTGCCAGTTGTTCATTATGCACTTTAATTAGTAACTAAGTTACTGTAACTTGATGCTTAAAAAAGAGATTTTCTGTCAATTTAATTGTACGTAATGTAAATAATAACAAACGAATTCTTCAAAAATTGTAATAATTTATTACTTGTAGTTTTTACAGTAAAATTGAAAGATTCCCAAGAGTTAACGTAATTAAATGGGAAATTAAGTTAAATTAATTTCATTTAATCATAGAAGAATTGTTACTCATTGGGCGGAGGGCAGTTTGAAACTTTCCCGACCGCATGGAATTTTTGTTGCTGTTCCATTCTTCTTTTTGGAAGTGACAATAAAAATTTGTCAAAATGGTCAAGTTTAATCGAAAAATTAAGGCCCGTGAGGGTTTTAATAAAGCGGGTCATAGTATGAACCCGGACCGAAAAGTAGAAGGGTTAAAAGGGGTTGCCAAACCCCGTGACAAGGCAACAATAACTCGACTACAAATGTACAGAAATTTTAAGGCTAAAAGAAATAAGAAAGGAAAAATTATTCGTGCTGCACCATTTCAATCCACCCTTCCTTCCGGGACAGTGGCTCGAGTTGAACCAAGTCAACGATGGTTTGGAAATTCTAAAACTATTACACAGTCTTCCCTTCAGAAATTTCAAGATGAACTTGGAAAGGCCATCAATGATCCTTATCAGGTAATTTTGTAGTACAAACTACAATTATTTGCTTATATTTGTTTTTAAATTGAGTCTACATTATTATTTATTACAAGAATAAGAAATTGTGTAAATAATAATATAATTTTTTTTAAAACTCTAGGTTCTCCTCCGACCAACAAAATTACCCATAACTCTTTTGAGTGACAAGGTGAAGCAAGCTCGAGTTCATATTCTTGAAACTGAAAGTTTTGAAAGTGTATTTGGTCCAAAAAAATTGAGGAAACGTCCCAGTTTGGCAGCCGCTGAAGTCTCAGACTTGGTTGATTTAGCAAATAAAAAATCTGATGACTATGATTCCACCAAGGACACAGATTTAGTGAGAGATGCTCCAGATTGTTGGGATATGCCTCGGGAGTGGGTGATGGGAGCTGGACAAAGTAAACGAATTTGGAATGAGCTGTACAAAGTTATTGATTCCTCAGATGTTGTCATCCAGGTATTTATAAATTAAATCATTGAATAAAATTGTCCGTGTACACAATCATTAATCATTAAAATATTGAATTTATTGTAGATGATGATTATAAGAAATGATAATTAATGACTTGTTGATTGTGATTAATAGGTACTTGATGCTAGGGACCCTCTGGGAACTCGTACTCCACCAATTGAAAAATTTATGAAAAAGGATAAACCACATAAACAATTCATTTTTGTCCTTAATAAAGTTGACCTTGTGCCCACATGGGTCACAAAAAAATGGGTTGCAATTCTATCACAAGAATATCCAACAATGGCCTTCCATGCTTCAATGACACATCCATTCGGAAAAGGGGCTTTAATTAATCTTCTCCGTCAATTTGCCAAGTTACATCAAGACAAGAAACAAATTAGTGTTGGTCTCATTGGCTATCCCAACGTTGGTAAATCCTCTATAATCAATACCCTCAAAGCCAAAAAAGTATGCAAAGTAGCTCCACTGGCTGGAGAAACCAAAGTATGGCAATATATTACTCTCATGAGTAGAATTTATTTAATTGACTGTCCCGGAGTTGTCTATCCATCAGAAGAGACGAATGCCGACAAAGTACTCAAAGGAGTAGTACGAGTAGAGTTGGTTGAGAATCAAGAAGATTATGTTTGTCATGTACTTGACAGAGTCAAGAGAGACGCCATAATCAAGACATATGGAGTTGAAGATTGGAAAGACTCCGAAGACTTCCTCACACAAATGTCAAAAAAGACAGGAAAATTATTGAGAGGAGGAGAACCAGACATAAATGCTGTGGCTCGTATTGTCCTCAATGATTGGCAACGAGGTAAACTTCCTTATTTTGTCATGCCACCGGGCTGTGAAAATCAAGACCTAAGCCAAATGAAGGAAGAGGAACTTGTCGATGAAGAAGAAATTGAAGATGATGATGAAGAACAAGTAGAAGAGAATGAACTATCAGTTGTATCTCAAGGAGCAGAAGGAGTTGAAATAACAGATAAAAATTCAAAATCACCAAATAAAAAGAAAACCCCAATCAAGAGGAAATCAACAGCATCCTCAACAACAACAACACCCACAAAACAGGTCAAAGTAGGCAAGACTTTAGGTGATCTACTCAATGAAAAGCCAGGTGATCAAGAAATTGATGATTCTTCAGATGATGATGTATGTGACAAATCAATGGAAGCTATCAAAGGAAATCTAAATGATAACAAGGCCAATGTGGATGAAGTATCTGCCTCTCGTAGAAAATATAAACAGAAAATGACTAGTAAACAACGAAGAAAGTTAGAACGAGACAACAAGCGCAAGAAAATTGGTAGTAATTTCTATGAAGTCACCAATGTCAAAAATCGGGCATTTCGACCGGGTCGTAAAGTTTTTAAGGCCAAGGCTAAACAGTAAAAGAATTATTGTCCTTATCGCTGTATAATCCTTAATATTTTCTTTTAATATTTTTTTTGTTGAATGACGACTGATGATGAAATTAATAAATCTGCCTTCTCATGTCATTTTAAACGTGAAAACTTGATAAATGCTATTGTACATTATTTACATGTGTAAATTAAATATGTAGAGATAAACCAATAGTTAGCATAATGACTCATGACTCAATTTTAGGATGATAATACTACACTAATGGCATACTACGTTAGGATAAGTGTATTAAATTAACTTGCATACCTGTGTACTGTACAGTAGTACATTATATGGGATATCATAGAGCCAATACATTTCCATTGGTTTTGGGTGTAGTCTAAAAGAAGCGGAACAACCCGATTTGGAAATTAATCCTCTTCAGATTTTTTTTCTTTCACATTCCAAAATTGAAAATTGGTCTGTAATTTTGTGTTTAGAAATTTAATAAATTACAAAATGGGTGCAGCTGCATTACCCGTCTTATTTTTCACAATTTTATGGGGTGGGGTTGGTATTGTACTCCCATTTCTTGTTCCAAAGGGTCCTAACAGAGGGTAAAAAATAATTAAATCATTTGAGGATTTCGCAACATTTTCATAAATATCTTTCTACATATTGTATAGTATTTAATTTTATGATTATAATAATTTCAGAGTTCTTCAAGTCATTCTGATGTTAACGGGGGCCACTTGTTGGTTATTGTAAGTCAATTCTTGAATTGCAAAATACTAATATTTCTCAAAAATTGGTTATTGTCTCAACAAGTAAATGATATGTATGAATCATTCTATATCTTTATTTTAGTTGGCTTTGCTGCTACATGTGTCAAATGAATCCTTTAATAGGCCCTATCATAAAGTCTCATGCAGCTTTAGTCATGCAACGAGAATGGGTAATTTTTAATTTCTTTTGTTTTTCTTTATTGATGTCAAATCAAAATATAATACTTGAAGTAATACAAGTTAAACACGTTTAGACTAAAAAACAATGATATTTTGTTTCAGGGAACTGGTTCTAATGCGGAGAGTGCTTAATTATGTTCTTTAAAATATCGTTCGAAATAGATAGTAAAAAAAAAGATTATATCCTGTAAATTGTACCACACAATATTATTTAACGTATATTTATGTAAAACTTTCAGCTATTCCAAGAAAGTTTATAAAAAAAACTACAAAAAAAGCAGTCATAGTAAAATGAGCATTTTAAGGATTTGTTTCCCTGAAAAGACTCTTAGGTACGTATACAATTGAAGATTCATCCACTGTCCATGGGTTCTTGATTTCTGGTTGATTGTAACCAAATTTACTTTTGTACCGGCGGTCAAACTATGATACAAAATACAGAGGACAATTAAACAATCAGTTAATATTTCCTTTTAAAGTATATCAATATAACTATTGTGTGTATTATGTGATATATATGTTATGTATCTTTCTTGATATACTTTTAAGTCGTTGTTTTGAGTGGGGGAAGGGCCTTTGGGCCAATTAACTTGAATAAATCATGTATATATATGTACTATATCATTAATTAACTGTGAATGAGTAAATTGTACATTACCTTTTCTTCAACTTCAAGTGGCATCCGAACAACAGTCAACTCTCCATCACTAGGAAATACAGTCACCGGGATTTCAATTCCCTTTGGGAATAAATAGTACCACTTATCCTTTAGTTCCTCATAGATCTGATCTTCATCTAAAAAAATGCAGAAATAATCCCAAAAATATCATATCCTACTGTTGTTATAAAATAGCACTGTATAAGCATTGTAGGAGAAATTGAAAGCATTAATTAATAAGAGTTAAAAAAAATACTCGTAGAACAATAAAAATTCATTACTATTTAGAAGGAGACAACCTGCAATGGCCAATGCTGGAATATTGAGAAATCGAAAGACAGCTTTGCGAATATTAGTCTTATGAATTGGCACAAATCGACCAACGTCAATCAGTCTAAATTCAAAGCATTCAGACATCACGTCACTTTTCCCACACCACTTGATCATTACCCCTCGAAACCATTTACCAGCCTGTAAAAATACAGAAAACATCACTGTATTGTCCACAAAAATTTTATTGACAGAAATAAGTATTAATAATGTGTTCATCAAATTACTTGAAAATTATCTTCGTCTGCATTTGTTCTTCTATCAAGACGTTTCTGCCAATTTTTCTCTCCCTTGTCATATTCCATGTACTTGTCAATTTGTTTCCAGAATGGTACTTTGACAAAATACACTACTTTTTCTTGTGGAATAAAAAAATCAGACTTGCTTCTAGGATCTTCACAGTATTCTTTCAATAATTTGCATAATCCTCGACGGTACGTTGACCTGTTACAATGCCCAATAAAAAGAACACGAGTACTAATTAATATCATAGCATTCAGTAGCATGATGGCTCATTATTGATGAGCACTAGACTATATAATAAAATCTTGAATGTAAGCCAAAAAATAAAATATGACCAACCAAGGCTCATCAATTGGAGCAGCATAAAAGGAAGAAAGATTCTTGAAATTGGCAATCTTCAATGTCACTTCCTTTTGTAGTCTACATTTTGGAATATCTTTTTCAATGTACCAAAAATCTTGGCTGAGATCCGACCAAAATATAGGTCTTTCAACGGCCACATTATTTTCCATGGCAGACATCTGATGACTTTGAAATTCTCTAATGCGCTTAGCAAATATGTTTTCATGAATGTTAATTAAATAATCTGGTCCAAATTTCTTGATGAGATAAGCCTCAACCTGTGAGACCCTCTCACCGTCCTCTGGTCGTGGTCCTGCTCGTTCGATGGCCACAATATCCGCTGGACTACTGTACTTTGGTTTAAATTTTGACTGACGAAGTTTTCTCTCTACATAAAACATAACAATTTTGCCAATGAATGAACATGATTGATAATAATTAATTGATGATATATTCACAAGTTAATATTATGTATTAGACATTCGTCACCAGTTAGATTCTTCTTCGACTAAAAATACTTGCAAAACTAATGATGGAAAGATTTTGGCGACTTGCTAAAAGCTAAAGATCCTTTTTATTTTCAACATGATCATCGTATGCCTCTAAAATAGTAATTCTAGAATAAAATTAATAATTTTAAATTACTATACCTCATTTTTTTATTATTTTTTAATCGCTTTATTCATTCAATCAACAAAAACGACAGTAGTAACAATCAATCGTTATGTAACATTTTATTCATAAACACAGAAATATTCATTGTATCCTATATCCGTTCTTAGAACTATTTTGCATATTTTGCAAAGTAAAAAATAAATGATGGTATGAAAGCAACTGAGCTTATTTAACAAGTCCATGTTTCCTTTTTAAAAAGAATCATATTTAAAGAATTAATAACAAGCAAAGAAATGAGTTGCTTATAATCGTCAACGAGTATTTTAGAATAATTAATAGAAATGGATTATTATAGTTAGACTTGACAAGTAGAACTATAACTCCATCATTCTTTAAGAATAATTAATTAATTAACAATAATAAATTTTCCGACAACGTCCAAGCGCCAAAAAAATCCATCATTATTAATATCAAAAAGAAAAAGATAAACGGAGAAAAAATAAGAAGAAAATAAATCTAACAAATTTCAAATGTCTAGAACATACATCAAGTTGATTAAAGTCTAAAATTAAAATATTCACTGAAAAAATCTTTTGCATAAATCTTATACAATGTACAATTCTATTAGGTGTATAAAAACAAATTAGTGAAAATGAATTCATGGAAAAAAATTACTAGTCTTCCGAAAAAATATAATTCTCTCGTTCTAACTATGAAAAATGTTTAAATTAAAACTATACTCTAATTTGTTCCTTAGGCTCTTTGGAATACAAGAAAAGAGTATATTATACACTGTATACTTTACGCATATAAAAAAAATTTAATCAGTTCATCAGACTGTCAAGACGAATATTTCATCCCGGACCATTATCCTGATCAATAAATGTGATGTTATAAAAAGTTTGTCGTTAAAGAGTAGACTTTTTCGTGCGACTCTTTTGCTTAATTACCCTGGGCTTTGATAGCAGCATTAGCCAAATCACTCCAATTTTCTTTTTCTTCAATCCAAAGCTGAGCAATCCAAAGAGTGGGATCATCTTGAGATATCTGTTGTACACAAACAAAAAAAACCCATAAGTCATTTTAAATAATAAACTTACCATAGGCATATTCTGTTCATATTTTGTACTTCATAAAAATACAAGATCAAAAAATTTGTTCTAAATAATAAGGAAAAAACTTACAATTTCAATTTGACCACCACCTTCACTAGCACTCTCGATCTTTGGTGAATTAATCACGGAATAATCGACCGGAACACCAGGCATCCTCACACAAGCTCCATAAATAGGATGCTATGAAAAACAATAAAAAACATTTAGGACAGAATAAAAGAAATGTCTATTTCGGGAAATTATACTTTTAATTAGCAAAAAAAAATTACCTTCATGATTTCCTCAGATGGTTCCTTCAGATCTCCTAGCTTCACTGTCACCTTGTCTCCATAGTCGACAAACACAACAGTAATATTTTCACCATCAATCCCAGAGACTCTTCCTCTGTAGTAAACTCCATCATAAGAAGCAATGACGATTTCATCCAATTGAGGCGTACGAGTCATTGCTGGAGCTACATAAAATATAAAAAAAATTAAAGTTAGAATTTCTATTTTTATAAACAAAAATAATTTCACTTAATAAATATTATTCGTCGCCGAAACCTAAAGTACAAATATAAACAAATATTATTCTTACCGTTAGGAATGAATTTGTTGATCTCGTTTTGTAAATACTCCAAATTCAATTGGTCGTCAGTCGCAGACACTGTCAATTTGGACATGTCCCAAAGGAAAGTGATCTGAACGGCGGACCCAGTGTTGAGCTTGTCTGAAAACGTCACGCTACGAATAGTCCACTTTGGAGCAGGTGTTTTTGTCTTAATCACCATTGGGAACGGGGCTCTGGAAGTCGATGGTTTACTGACGACCTCAGGAGTGGCAATAACTGTTGGCTTCACTTCAGGAATGGCAGCAACGGGTTGTACTGGCTTGAGAGTAGGAATGGTAGGAGCAACAACTGGCTTGAGAGCAGGAGCAGCTGCTGGTGAAGCTATTTTGAACAGTTTATTCACCATGCTATTAAAACTATAGGTTCCGACGTGGAGAATACCAGTGAAATGATCATCGTGTTGTTCATCCTTTTTCAAAAAGTAAAAGAAAAATCAAAATGAGTACAACTCTTTTATCCTTATAAAAAATACATGCCTGCGATTTCTGTCCGAGCACGCGAGCGCCGCTTTAGCGGGGTGGAGGAGAAAAAAATTTTTTTTAAGCGTATGGCAAAAAAAGGCTTTTCCGTTTTTTGCGGAGCGCTCGCTTAAGCGTCTTTAATTAAACAGTGTTTTATCTAGTTACAAAAAAGCGTTCATTGCATAATATGACATATATGTTTACTATGTACATGTATTTTTACGCGTATTCTTTACATTTAAAAAAGAAACAAAATAGAGAAAAAAAAATGATTATTTACATCTATATGTTATAAACAAGGAGACAAACATGTACATACACGATGTATATAGCTTGTAGTAGATAAAACAGCGTTTTTAGAAAAAAAAAAAATTAAGCGGGGATCAGAGGGGGCGGGGCTTATGCTTTAGCGAGCGTGACAGAAATCGCAGGCATGAAAAAATATAAGACTGAGATGATCATACGGTTCCCTATAAAAAGAAACCTCAATCAAGATAAATCGTAGGATAAACTTACAATAGTCATGGACACCTCTTTTAAAGCAGCTTCTGCAATCTCCACAGGAATTGGAGCCTTCCTCATACTTTCTGGTACTTCCTTATCCAACTTTAAAAAGAACTCCACCCCGTAGATAGGATACTGAAAAAAAAATTTTTAAATAATAATGAACATTCTAAATAAAAATTGAATATTTATTTTTATTAATCATGAATTTTGCTAAACACAATTTACCTTCATGAGATCATCCTGTGGCTCTCGACAATCCTTTAATGTGACTTCCTTCTCATCCCCATAGTCGATGAACATGACCTTGACCAACCCACCAGCTTGATCGATACCAGTAACTTTTCCACGATAATACTCTCCATCGTAGGGAGCAAAAATAATATCATTGATGGACGGAGTACGAGTAATAGCTGGAGCTAATTATTTAAAAAAATCAATACGTTACTTAAATTTCAACAAAAAAAAAATTTAAATTGACAATACAACAATGGGATGTCTTTTTAAAGATAAAACATCTTACCTTTTAAACAATACTCAGCTAAAGCATCTTGAAGAGCTGACAACTTTGACTCATCATCAATGGCACTCACATGATATTTATCAATACTCCATTGGAAGAGAACACTGCAAGGGGCCAGATTGACTAAAGACAAGGACCAGCTCAAATCCTTAATTGTCCAACATTTTTTGGTTGGTTGTGGTTTGACTGGCGAAGGTGAACTTCCACCAACTGAAGAGCCTGGCTTCTTAAGTCCCACTTGAATTGGTGCTGCTGTCGTTGTTGACATGGGAGGCTGTTCATTCTTTTCATTTTTCGTGGGGACGGGAACCGGTTTGATAGGAACTGGACATGGATTGTCGACTGCAGTTGGTTTAAGTTGCTTGATGACTCTTGGTAGAGTGACAGCCTTTTGTTCTTGTTCCTGGACTTCTTCAGGAGTACTTTGTGGTTTCCTAGCGAGAGCTACAAAGGCCATCCTCTTTTCCTGTTCAACTGTAGCAAAATCATCTTCTTTTGATTTAGCTGCATTTTTTGCAAAAGCATCATTTACTGCTTGTTCAGTCAAACCTTTGCTTGATGAGGAAGAAGAGGGGAGTGGAGCACCTCCAGATCGATCCACCTGTAAGATGAAACGAAGAAATAGAAAAAAAAATCATTTGTTTAAAATAAAATATTCTACTTGTATAAATGGCATACGGAATGTAGTACTTGTAAAAAAAAATTTATGGCTTACCAAGTCTTCACCAATATCACGACGAGTTTGGAAAAAAGGAGAGTCCTGAGGATTTCTCTGTTGTCTGTAACCACGAGGCAGGGAATAATTTCCTCCTCCTCTACCTCCACGACTGCTTCCACTACTCCCTCGAAGAACACCAAGAACTTGCTCCTTCACCGGTTGTCGTCCAGCATCATTTTCTTTTTCAAGTCGTCCATTATGGAAGTTACTTGGCACTGGTTGCAAGACTGGGACAAAACTTCTATCTGACCGAGGTGTTCCAGCTAAGGGAGATGGACTGTATACATGTTTATGAGCCAAAGTACCACAAGGGCTGACTCCAGGACTAGCAGCAGCTTGTAAAAGTCCCTCCACTTGACTTTGAGATACAATACCACCGGCACATCTACAGAAATAATCAAATAATTTAAAAAAATTGTATTACAAATAGCATTTGTCAAACACAAAATCAACTTGAAAAATGATTATGACTAAGAGTACTAAAGACATGATAACAAGAATAGTCCTTACTTGATCTGCTCAATTACTTGTTTCCCGTTTGAAAGGCAGTGGGGAGAACAAAAACGAATATTCTTCTCAAATCGATATTGAAATCCAAAATGATGAGCACATGCTGTGCAGTCAATTCCTTGAAAGTCACGGAAAAGTTGAGTAAACTGAAAGAAACAATTCACAATTAAGTATAACATTAGCATCATATGAGACTCAACACTCAACAGAGAAACCAATGGTAAGCACATGCCTCCTTGAGTATGTACATACTTGTAACATACGTATAATGCACGTATAATGAAGACGAATTGACCGACGTTTTTCATTAAATTGTAATTAAATCTTACATCTTCTATTTGGCGTTCCGGAGGACTCTGAACACTCGCCATCATAAGGCACCCCGAGGTCACGTAGTCCAATGAGTCTGCAAGTAATTATGTACATTAATATATGCACACCTGTAGCATGCATAGTCGTGGCAGGCTAGAACCAAGTTCGCTTGTAAAACGGCCACGACGACGCGTGCAAACACAATAAAACGACAAAAAGAATGGAAAATTTGACCAACCATGAATGGCCCACAAAATTACCTAGTTTCAACAGCACCGGGACGTTGTTAAAGTGGCTTGTCTTTGATAATTTTTGTTGAAATTCGGAATTCGTTTTTTAGAGACAAGAGAGAAAACACAACCACACGGCACGAGCTCCCGAAGAGAAATGAAGAATTTCAAAGCTGATCGAGAGCGTCTACAAGGATTTCTTGCGGTTTTTTTTTGTTTTGCATAATAAAGGAAAATGGTAATTTTTATTCCATCGTTAAAATTTATGTACAGAATGTTAAATACAAAGCATGTAAGTCAAAATAATCCAGCTTGTAGCTGTTCAACAACAGTGAGATGGCGAATACTAGTCAAATCCCTATCTAAATTCTTGTACAATTTTGATAGAGTCTCAGGTGAGTCGTCCATATTTTTCCCCAGATTGTAGGCCATCTTAATTACATATAAGTAAACCCACATTTACAATCAATTTACATAAATTTTACATGACAAAAGAAAATCGCATACCGTACAAAATTCCTCAAAATCTACCACACCAGATTGATCTTGATCAATGACGTCAAAATGAATTTTTCTCTGTTTCTTTGATGACTTTTCACCAAAATTGTCCAGTGCTACATTGCTAAAAATACCACACAAGTGGTTAAATAATTTAAATATTACAAGTTGTAATTTACAACTATCAATTAATGTCATATGATCAATTATTACAGTGCATCAAAGTCAACAACATTCTCTCCTTTGACATCACAAAGTTGAAACTGATTTCTCAACTGATCCACAATATTGTCGTCCCATCCTGGATAATTCTTCATGTCAATATGCAGGGCAATGTCATGAATGGTTCTACCCTTCATCTTTTCTTCTTTTCCTTTGAAAACCTTCTGAATTATGTTCTTGCTCACCTCCTCATAACTATATCCTCCAGCATTCTCAGCCAAATTATGAGGCAAATCAGACTCTACATGATCATAATCATCAGTATGCAATTCAGTAAAATTCAATCAATTCATCTTTTATTTACCTGGACGGCGGAAATAGATTAGATCACGTTGGAGTGGAACAGTGAATAATCGGGTGAAATAAGACAAAATACAATGAATAAGTCTTTTCAAGCAAATCAAGTGAGACAATTTTGTCTTGACCTTCTCTAGTTTCCTCTCTACAACCACCATATTTATCAGTTATCCCACAAATTGATCTCTTATCAACGATAACTTATCATGAACGAGATGACAGGCATAGTTTTCACTGAAAAAACATGACTGGAATTTGCACATGATTCCTCTCCTGCCAGTCCTGCCTATTATAGATACGGGCATTGCTATAGTAAATTCTGAATTTGCATTGCATCCTCCAGCATAAATTATTCCCTTGTAAAAGGAATTGCTGAAATTCCTCCTCCATGCACGTGTAAATTGAATGCAAAAATAAATAAATTGACGAGAGGACACTAGAAAAATCTGAGTAAAAATTGATATGAATGACGTTTTTATTTTCGTAGTAAATGTCACTTAATAATATATTATTATTATAAATAATTGATAAGTTCATTAAGCTACATATGGTTATTCTCTCTTGTTCTGGTTGTGTTACGTATTAAAGTACTCAGGGAATTCTTTTTTTTCCTCTTTTTTTATACATAATATAATATACATTATAGTTAACATTCGTTTTTAGTTTCATTAATTTTTTTTGTCCTTTCATACACACACACAGAGACAGGAATTTAATTAATTAATTATTATACAAATGTACAAACGAACACAGCATTTATTTGGAACTAATCTTTCTACACAGAGTCTTCTTATATTTTTTTACAGTGTTCACTTATTTTTAAATGATATAACTTTACAGTACTCCAATGTCAATTTGTTACTACAAAGTTTTTTGCAGTGTGTTCATTTCATTACTTTTATAGTCGTCATTGATTTAATTAACTTTGTTTTATATCATGTAATCTCGAATTAGTTAATGTGTTGTGTATGTTTACGATAATTTTTTTTTATTAATTAATTTAATTTATGTCATGTTTTATATTAGTCCCATCACATTTCATAATATTAAGGTATTATTTTACCAAATTAATTTTAAAAAGGTAACTCATTTTTTTGTTCTTGCAAATAACTTACAATTATTTATATAATCTTTCGAAATTTAATAATTAGTTATATAATTTTTTTTATAACTTTACATGGGTCGTATTGTACATTTACAAATTGTAGGTAATTAATTAAATATTAATCGTAGTTTCCATTGATTAATGTGTCCTTCCTGAATAAATAATTTTAGTTTTGACTTGATAAATACAATACATACAACAAACTTTGTATGAGAACAAAGTACAGAGATACATGTCTAACACATTAAATGATGTGTGTGATTTTTATCTAAACTGAGCAAACAAGCAATTAAAATAATTATCCTATCTTTTTTTAAATTCACTGTTACTTATGTAAAAACTACTGAAAATGGAATTTAATTTGTTTTCAATTTTTTTTGACTTGTAAAGTCATGTTACTAAATAGAATTTAAATTTGTGTCATTATTTTTTCCAGAAATATTTCTTATTTTATATAATATATATTTAAATATGATATACATGTATTTCTTTTAGAAAATTTAGCATTATTGTCATTTGAAAATTTCATGGCATTTGAATTTCTGTCTCTCTTAACTTTATCTTTATAACGTCCTCTTCCTTTTACAAAAAAATTGTCCATGAGAAGAATCAATGAAATTCAACCTCCACATTTTTTTCTCGATAACAATTTTAAAGAGTCCATTCTGAAATTTGCATGTTCAACTTGCGAATACCAGAATCCCTTTCATTTGAGTTTCTATTGTTATTAATAAGTAACAGTTAAATTACACGCAATTATTATTAATGTAGATACCCTGGCAGAACAAGAAACAACGTTTTTTTTAGTTTATATGAATTAACATGGACGCTTGTGAACATTATCATGAAGCTATTTAAAATAACAATTTTAAAAAAAACCCCTTCGGTCTATCCAAAGTCTTTCAGTTTCCACAATACAAAAAAGTACAAACATAGGAAAAATAATAAATACTCATTGTATTAGTAAAATGACTAAAAATGAACATAATTTAATTCATTTTTTATATAGCTGGTGTTTACATTACAACTCTTGATGTGATTTCAGTTTAAAAATGTTCCATCTTTAGCTGCCTTGAACATTTAAAACTAAGCATTCCACAATTTTACATAATTATCTACCTAGCAAAAATTTATTATAACTATGAAATGGTAAACTCAGTAGTATCAGTACAAAGAAATTTAAATTCCATTTGGGCTATGCATGGAATTTTAGCTTGCATAAATTATTTCAGTTAAAGACAACATTGTAGAAATTAACCAAATCACATAAAAACATTCTTTTTTTCTCTACAAAGCTCAACACAAGGAAATTGACACATACAAAAAATCAAAAGGACGAAATTAGAATTAGTTGTTCACACTCACAAAACACGACAGTCGGGAATTTTTTAGTTTTGATGAAATGTTGTACATTTTCACTCCTTCTTCTCTCGTCCTTTAAAAATTATTCACAGAGCGAATTTCATCATTCTCATTCCATTTTCTTATAATGTAAAATTATTTTAATTTTTAGTTTTATGTACGGTGCGTTTGTTTTTCACAGGAATTCTTCCTTAATCTCAATGTACCATCAAGAAGAACGATATTTTGCACGGTAAATTTGTTTTTTTTGTAGTACAAAAATTCTAAGATAATTCCAACAAAAGTCGTTGATGAGACTCCACTTTAAATTGTTTTTTTATAGTCTTCTACTTGTCCTATATCTTCATTTTTTCTTCTTTTGCTTCCATGAACAAAACACGAGTCAACATACACAAAAAAACACACACTTTTGTAGTCATTTCACTTTTCACCATCTTCACTTGCATAGTCAGTCTTGTTGGAAAAATAGTATTTTGTATCAATTATGATGTAACTGTAGTTAGTTAATATGTATGCTTTTTTTATATAGGATTTTTCTTCTCACTAATATACACTACAAATACTTTATATAATATTCTAATATATTTGTAATATGTCTACGTTAACAATTATTATTTTTTTGTAGACAATGTACAACAATCTAAAATTATTACATTTTTTATTCGTGATTTTACATAAAATAATATTATTATTTTTAATTTTATTAGATTACAAACTTGGACTTACATAAGTAGGTTCAGTTATTTAATATAGACTCCCCTCTTAAATAGAGGGAATAGCCGTAACAAGGACAATTTACGGCTTTTTTTATATGGAATTATGTCACGGTGGAGTAAGAAACACTATACAATTATGTTAAAACAGTACAAGGAAATTATTTTTTAAATGACGATATCATCACCATCATTATTTTCACCTCCTTAGTAAGAGATGATTACATTATCCTTTATTTTGTTGTAGTAAATATAGAGAGATACTACTTCAATATTCTTATATGTATAAGTTTCTGTTGATACGTATCAAGATTGATTTTTTTAAAAAATAAAAATTATTAGTATTGTTCTCACAACAGAACAAAGGAATAGGAAATATTATTTAAATCTCTAATAAAAACATAAAAATAGAGAGGTCATCAAAAAATAAAATAACAAAAAATGAGCAAGATTCAACTTAAAATAGTAGGAAAACAAATTGGCTAAATTAATATTATTTATAAAATTGCACAAGAGTCAGTCACCGTAATGTTTTACGGCCTTGTATTATTATATTTAATTTAATGAAGGTATTGATTATACAAATTCATACAATATGTATAATTGACATTTTTTTTACTATAGGTACTAATATAATCTTTTTTTCGATTTGGCAGTGTAATTCTGGAACTGGAATGCCTATTATGGCTATGGCTTGACAATTATTAGAGTTGCATTGACAACAAAAACAAAGTAGAAAAAATTAAGTAGAATACACTTCTCTACAGAAAAAGTTAACGAGTTAGAAAACCTTAAAAATAGTAATCGTAGTCGTTTCCACTTAATTCTATTTTATTCATAATTCTTAATCTTATTGACTGTCCTATGTGTATTGATCGTACGCTAAATACTCTAGTGCAGCTCTGTAGCAAAATTCGTACTGGTCCTGAAATTATATAAAGACAAAAAATCTCATGAATAAGTAGAATGATGCTAGGTAGTATGTACCTACAAAATTTATAATTGAGTTTCTTACCTCAGATTGAACCATGGCAGGCCGTTGAGTTCTAAAAAATTTACAATCAAAATTAAATAACAAGCCCAATGATAAATTTCATTTGTATATTAATTTTTGCAAAGATATTGTACACTGTCTCACCTCAAAATCCTCACAGTTTGGAATAAATCAACAACATCTTCACTCTGAATACGAGCTAAAACAATACTAAGGGCAATGAAGACACCAGTTCGTCCCACACCAGCACTACAATGCACAGTGATTGGGCCTTCCTGACCAAATTGTTCCTTTGTTTTATGAACTTGGCCAATAAAATCAATAAATCCCTCGGCTGATTTTGGAACTGAAATAAAAATTATTTTTTCATATTAACTTTGTGTCCAAGTACATTACAGTAATCAACTAAAATTTATCAAAAAAAGTGTCTATTTACCTCCTTGTTCCGGCCACTCCGCAAATTGGAACTATAAAAAGTAAATGTAAAAAATTATTTTTGTTATATGAGACCGTACTCTCTAGTCTCTTGATTAAAAAGATAAAACTTAAACATACCTGACGAATTGTGCGTGATTGGCCATCACGGGCATCAGTGATCTGATTTTTAATTTAAAAAAAATAGAATTATTAATTATTTGTTCATCTCTATCTCTACCACGAATTAATTTGTAGTCACTAATTGTAAGTGTGTAAATTAATTACCTTGAACTCTCTTAATGTATATTGCGATAAATTATACTCGGCAATAGGGTCGACCACAAAACATTGGTATCGTTGAGATCGATCGTTAGGCCAATAGTGACAACATTTATCCTGTTCATGACAAATATTTCATAAATTTAATAAAATTTCATTATTCAATTAAATAACTCACAGTAACAATTAATGATCTTTTCCTTACCTTTCCCATTTCCCTTAACTTTGTCAACATAACGACTATAGTAGAATTTGTCTGTAATTAAATCATTAAATTAAATTAGTAAATTAGTAGTGATTCACATTAAAGAGTAAATTTTAAATTCAATTCCACTTACTTCCCACAACATTTTCCAAAAATCTTCAGCAGTACCGGGCGTATCAACAGTTTGGGGCAAAGGCCCTTGTGTTGCTATGTAAGTACTATCTTTGTACCCTTCAATAAATGAGGCATTTATGTAGTCAGAACCCTCAACCCCGCGAATGGGTTGGAGACAAACTCTTGTCGACTCGAATGGAAGGATATTAACCTGAGTATAATTTAATACAAAAAATTTAATTTAGTACATCATAATATTATTACCTACGCCATACTATTTCATATAATTCTGTATAAGCTTACGATTCGATTTTTCTTTTGGTTAATGGGTAAATTTGCACTTAAAAATCGGTTCGGGTCAATTTTCATATTTGATAATTTCTAAATGTCAAAAAAAAAATTGGTGAGAATGAGCACATAAGATTTTTATAAAATAATCAAGAGAAATAATTCAGGAGTAAACAAACCTTGAATTCAATATCTAGTCCACTATATGTTTCACTAGGATGAAGTGCCGTAAGCATTTCTAAAATTAAGGTAAAATGAAATTAACAACTGAATAATTGTTTACTAATAAAACATTGTAAAATATTTTTACCTAAATGTGCCTGAAGCTTATCTGCTGGAACTTCTGTGTTTCCACAAATTACAGCCTCCAGAATTGCATCATGAATGAATATATATTGATCCTCTGTTTGCACCATATAATTCCTCTGTGCACGAAGGCAAGTCACATGGCCATAAATATCCTGTTGAAATTAAGAGAGTTGAATATCAAAATGAGTTGACTTTATCATATAGGGAATCCCTATTAGAGATCAGTTATCACGATTTTTCTTTAGTTTACACTTACCACACAATTATCATATTGCATTCTTTCTAACATTGAGTCAATGACAACAAAACATCCTGTTCGACCCACCCCAGCACTGAAAAAATAATGTCAATGATTAGTCTCATGAACATCACATAACAATAGCTTTGAAATGTTAACTAATACTTACGAGCAATGTACGATCATCGGCCCACAATCTGGAGGATTTAGTGCTTTCACACGGCGTAAAAACATGAGGAATGGTGCTGGATGGTCGGGAACTATAAAAATCATTAATTAACAAATTAAAATAATGTTGTATTATTGTAATAGACAATTAAAATAATGTTGTATTATTGTAATACACAATTAAAATAATGTTGTATTATTGTAATACACAATTAAAATATGATTCTAATAAATGAAAATACCTCCGTGATCAGGCCAAGCAGTGAATTGTAATTGTTTGATCTCTCTCGTTTGTTGCATTCCAGGCTACAGGAACAAAACAAAATAGATTTTATACAATCCTTTCCAAATTACAAAACTATATTTAAATCATTTTCAAGACAAATTGTCACTCACGGCTGTTCTTCTCACAAGAAAGCTTCGTATACAATAAGTTGACAATTCTTGAATTTCCCTGAGAGTAACTGTAATGTCACCATATGGACATGCAAAAGTTTCTGAACCCCTGGATGGCCAATATTGGTCACATTTAACACGAGTGCGCTCTTCTAGTCTCGTCATCATGACAATAGTCGCTGTATTCACTTCCCAACACATTCTCCAAAAATCTAAAAGTTAAATCAAAGATAAATAAGTTTATAACCAGTAATTTGTACAAAGATAAAAAAATAAAGAAAGCTAACTTAAATTAAAATTCTTACCTGCAAAAGTTTCTGGAAGGGGACCCTGTGTTGCAATATATGCATTTTGTCGTCGATACCCATCACAATAATTTGCATTGACATAATCCGAGCCAGAGATACTGTCAACGGGTTGAAGCACAACTCTTGAATGATCATAGGCAACTACATTTGCATAACGATTCTTGGGTTTATTCACTTCTAAATTGGAACTTTCCCATGTAAATTGTTGTCCGGGGTCTATACTTTCATACTCTTGGGAAAACAAATGATTGTCATTACTCTTCAATCTGTCGATATGTGCAGCAAGGTCAGCAATGACAATCCTATTGAAAATAAAACGAGACAAAATAATTAAATTGATATTATTTTCTATTCCAAATCATACAAAATATTTATATAAAAAAATACTTACGGGGGATGTTGAATCATGGCAGGACTCTTAAAATTAAGACGACGCATTTCAACTGGATCACTAGGACCGTCAGGACAAGTCATACCATCAGAACCAATTGTATGAATACCAAGACTTGAAGTGATATAACCAGTGGGAAGTTCATTTCTCTCGGACATAAGCGGTTTCATCACACCGGATTGGTTCTTTTTCTCTTCTTTTTCTCGACGTCTACAAAAAAAAGGAACCATCAGAGACAAACATTATATATTGTACATATGATACACCAACTGCAAAAAATAGGCACTGAAAAAATCCAACCGGCACAACAACCATTTATGTACTATAGTCTAATATTATTATACGGATGACTGTCGTTCATTCCTATCCTATAGTATGTAGTACATATAGACACCAAGTACCTCTGCTCCTTCCAAACTGGCACATTCTTATTCCTTTAGCACTAGCTTGACTTTCACAAAAAAATAGTCTATGTCTTAATAAAGTTTTGGCCCATTTTATTATTTGAGAACAAGTTTATAGTAATGTACACTACAAGAAGAAGAAGAAACTATGCAAGTTATAAAAACTACTATAGTGTTCTCAAACTCAACCTTATGAAATATAAAGGATTTTTCATCCAACTGAAAAAAAGTACTTTTGACGAGTAAATATAAACTACACACACACAGGCTACAGACTACAGAGTACGTGTAATGGCATATCAACTTTGGCCCACCTCCCCCTCTGACTGTGTGTGTGTGTGTGTATTAAGCTTTTAAAATATCTTAAATATCGTGAAATTGTTGTCCTTACGGATCGATAACCGCCGAAACGGAGCCAAAAGAACCCCATAATTGACGTTTGCGTGTATGTTGTACATGTGTGCAATGACTATTATCCTCTATAACATCTTTCTTGTGTTCATTGCTCCATTGCATAGTTTTGCATGGCAAATAACTATTGATTTTCAATTTTCCCCTAGCTCCCCAAAATAATATAGACATGCAATTTTTATGCACACATCCCCCTCCTCTCCTCTCTCCCCATTAAAAACCACTAGAGAAAACTACCATTCGTGTTATATGTCGTGTACATGTATAGCTTCTTTATTTTTATAAAAATGACTGAATTTCATGCTTTGACATGTGTAAGGGTCTTGAGACTTGTGTAGTGTACATATGGGGGACAAGGTAAATTACGAATTAGACTGAAGGACTCAAGTCATTTACCCTATGACATGCTTTGCTAACCCTACTGAGTGTCTGGGGAACAAATTACTTTTTTTTAGATTACAACATAAATATTATGTACTATCTCTATGTAAACTGTCAACCGACTAGACTTTGCATGTCCGCGTATCATGCAGAGACAATTTTAATAAAGACATGTTCTCTCTAAAAAATAATCTAAAATTTTTTTGGGGGGACTCGTCTTATTTTGTATGAAATTGTATGAAATGTAAATTATGCCTTGAAAAAAACTTGATGAGCTTTAGCTTCACCATATGGCATATGGTGTTGTTGGTGGTAGAGTTAATTACAATGGAAATAAAATCAATGAAAGGGTAATATTACCTTTTGAAGAGGAAGCATATGAGCATACAACAGGCTGCCAAAATAACAGCAATGACCGGTGCTACAACCCATAACATTCCATGATCTTGCATCGTGGTGGTCACTGTTGGCCCATGGGTGGTTTGACGTGGATCGGTTGGTGGTCGACTGGGTGGTTCACACGATTGAGCCTCTTGCATGTGTAATGAAATTGGATCAGAGAATGGACTTGAGGTGTACAAATGCTATAATAATTAAATCAATTTATAGTGTCATTATTATCATTGTGTCCAGATTCCAGACAATTGTTTTTAGTCATTTATTTATAGCATAAAAAAATGTTAATATTTTATTCACTAACCTTTTGAGGTGTGTCCACAATGGCCCGGAGAAATATTTTGTAATTTTGGTTACTTATCAAACCTTTATTGACAAAACCATTGTAATTATCATCATCACCCAATTGGAAATTTCGAGGGATTGCTCGGGGAAGAAATCTGGCTGCAATGTAAGGTTGTAAATTGGAAGACTCTGAGTCATCCCCAAAATCATCATCATTGATGTACGGAGAACCAACTATTGTGACTTTGGGAACACCATTTCCCATCTAAAAATACAATATTTTCAATTTTAAAACATTATTCGTCATTATTTTGACAATTAAAAAACATTCAATACAAAATAGTTCTTACATTATCGGTGAGAAATTGATCAGGGATTTTATTAGCCATTTTCTTTGTATCAGGAATCACAATGAGGTAGTAAGCCTGGAAAAAAAAGAAATGTCATAAAATTAAAATGAATAATTCCAAGAAATATTATAATGATTAGAAAAATAAACTTACCAAAATGGGGCCGTACTCTTCACTAGCTTGTGGTAGAAATAAACTAATTTTTCCACCTTGAAAACATGCATCAGGTTTTACCTAAAATAAGAAGTACACAAAATAAATATCATAAATATCTTCAAGTTAATTTTCATGAGATTACTACATTTATTTTATAATTTTAGTATTCAATACCATTGGTTGTGGTGCAGCCATGTGAGTTGTTACTGTGATTTTGGCAGGTGGACGATAGGTCCCTAAATTAAAAAACAAATAGACAAGTTTGTTTTCAAGATGATTTGACCATTGGCCCTTTAATATTTTTTTTAATTTTAGTACAATAATTATTTCACAAAATTCAAGAATTTAAAGTCAATTACCATCACTGGGTACGGCTGTCAAGTTGACATTGTATGTAGTAAATGGTGACAATTCGCCAACAACTAAAGACTCTTTTTCTGCTGAAACTCGAACTTCTTTTGTCTTGAAGTATTGAGATTGAGTCATACCATCAGAATCCACAAATTCCTTAAATGCATCGTAGCTGATCTGTAATGGCAAAAAACAACAAAAAATTTGAAACACAAAATCCTCTCAAAAGATTATTATAACATGAAATAATTAAAAATGCTATAAATTCTGTACCTTGTATTCACTAGGATTAAGTCGTACGGGTCGTGCCCATTTCAAGAGCATACTATGAGTACTCAAATCGGCAGCAGTTAATTGGATAGGAACCTTAAAAATGCAAATGAAGTCGATTAATTGAGTACCAAAAATGTTAAAATATTCTACGACATTATTTTCATAATCATATTATAATCGCACCTCATCCGGCTTCACTTTCACTAAAACCTCCTCCGACACTTGTCCAAGGCCTTGTTTACTCTTTCCACAGACGATTATCGAGTACATTGTATTCTTTTCCACCTGAAAATATAATTACAATTACATCATTTCATATCATGAACTTTTTTGAATTTTTTTTATAAAGCAGGAAATCAAAAAATTACGTTAATTAAATCTGCGCTCTTGGTCACAGGCACTGAAATACTCTGCCAGGTGTCCAAATCCTGAAAGTTAAGGATTATAAAAATTAATTAATTAAGTAGTGCAGTGAAAAAATAAATAATTACATTAAATTGATTTTTCAATTTACTTCTATTGGTACAGTCGTATAAAATATTTCGTAGCCTATAAGTCGTCCTCGAGCTGGAACATTATCCCACCAAACCTGTAAATGGTCAAGAATAAATTATTGAAAAGTTAAATAAAATTTGACAATATTTTAATATAAATGACAGTGAAGGAATAATAATAATTTCCTTACTTCAACTGTTGAATCAGATGTAGCCATGGCCATAACGTTAGTTGGAGCTCTCAACATTTCACGATCAGTTTTGAATGAATATCTGTCACTGTAAGGCCCACGACCTTGGCTTGTAGCAGCACAAACTTGGACCCAGTATTCTTGATTCTCTTCAAGATGTCTAAACACGGCCTTTAATTTTAAAAAAGAAACAATTATTAATTCATGGTCACTTGAAAAGATTCTGCAAATAAAACTGCTTCATAATTAACTCCTTACTTTGGTCACTGTAACGTTTCTTTCTGACCAGTCACCATTTTTACGTTGAAACATGACATGATACCGCAATATTTGCCCGTTTCTCTCTTCAGGTACAGGAGGTAACCTGATTTAAAATTAATCAAGATTAAAATGTGTTGAGTGTACATGATTTTTAAAAATAGACAACATAAAATCATCAAATTATTTACCAAGTTATAGCCACAACATCCGAAGCTTGAAATTTAATAGAAATATTTATGGGAGGGCCTGTAGGAGCTCCTTCCGGCGTAGTATAAAATTTTGTTGCTTCTTGACCAAAACCAATGTGATTACTAGCAGCTATTTTGAATTCATATTCCACTCCACGTTCTACAAATTTCATAAAAAAAATTCATTTTAGTTTTAAACTATCTTCATTATAACAATAATTTAATAAAAAAAAGAACAAATTTTAATTATTACCAAGTTTCTGTAGTCTATGTTTCCGAATCTCAACTCCTTCAAAAATAATTTCTTCTGGTGGTAAATTCTTGGCACCATATTTAAGACGGTAACTTTTCAGTTCACCGAATGTTTGTTTTGGAATTGTCCATTCCAAGTCTACAGTGACACTTGCATTCGTCTCATAAACTCTACACAATTAAAAAAAGACATTATTTTTAGTATAACAAATCATATTTAAAAAATATGAAACCAAAATCTTACTTGATTGTCAAATCTGGCCGGGATGGAACGCCACCGGGAGTCTTCAGTACAATTTTCTTTGACCGAAGCCCATCTCCTTTCCTTGTAAGGGCTGCCACTTGGACTGCATATTTTGTGTCTGGCTGAAGGTCAGTGGCATTAAAACCCCTGGCATTACCATCAAGAATATCGTGACGAATGGGCAGATTGAGCATGTTATCACCTGTACAAACACATAATACAAATGAAATTATATCATCATTTCAGTATTAATTAGTAATGCACATTCATAAAAATAAAATGTACCATTTTCAGACAGTTCCTGGACGTGTATTTGATAGCCTCTAATTACACCATGTTTTTCATTCTAAAATAAAAATAATAAAAGTTAGAATATTTATACTTTCACCCACTACCTATGGTGAAAGATACGTAGAAAATAATCACAGCATTTAAAATAATTTCATCAAAATGAATAAAAATCCAGAATCCTGAGTCAAATATTTCACATCAATTTTTGTCTTACTTGATTCGGAGGCTCCCAACGTATAGAAATAGTCGTTGAATTGAGGTTAAGTTCCTAAAACAATAATTAAATATAATAATTATTAAAATTGAAAATTATCTTTTTATAACAGTTAACAAGCGTCGCTTCGCTCCACTTGCCCGCAGGGCCCTAACGAGGAGAAGCCGCAGTCGAGGGTCAACCTAAAATTATGAAACTTGGCATACTCATAGATTAGGCCTCCCTCATGACGAAATGGCTGGTCAT
>JAQIVZ010001778.1:0-27631 GCA_034700945.1 Arrhopalites spinosus
ATAGAAATTATTCAAGAAAAATATCTATGGCATTTCTCGAGCTCCACCCTTTGAAGCCCCCTTTTTCGTCCGACCTCTACAATTTGTATTTATTTTTTTAATTAAAGGATCTTACTCAAATAACAGGAATCTCTTACATAAACAGCGTTAAAAAATTTAATTTTGTCGAGTTTTAAATATTAATTTATACATTATTTTTCTTTTTTTTTGTATAATTATAGACCGAATTAAATTGTTTTTTCTCTTAAATTTTAAAATTACCAATCTCACAACAAAGACAAAATGTTTTTTTTTCGTCACACAATTAAAAAATAAAATAAATTTTATTAATTTAAGGACCCGGTCAATGAAATGAGTGTATGGATTTGTGGGTAAAAAATGCAATCGCTGTGCAACTCTAACTTCTTTTCCACTGAACCGATTTTCATGTATGAGGGCTCATATCAAACTTCAGAATGTCCTCTAGTCAACCTACCCGAGTTTCTGACCGTACGTGTCATTTTAGGGGTCCAAAAGGTCAATCGCGTGAACCCTTCCATTGTCACTTTTTGCTCCCGTATCTAAGACACTTTTTGTATGAAATTGTGAGAAATTTTTTTCTCGATTGTTTTTTTGAAATTAAAAATTTGTTGACTGGGAAATGTTGCCACGCAATATCCGGTCATTTTGGTAGACCCTTGTTTGACTTGACTTTTGGACCCTTAAAATGACACGTATGACCAGAAACTCGGGTAGGTTGACTAGAGGACATTCTGAGGTTTGATATGAGGCCTCATAAATGAAAATCGGTTCAGTGGAAAAGAAGTTAGAGTTGCACAGCGATTGCATTTTTTACCCACAAATCCATACACTCATTTCATTGACCGGGTCCTTAAAAGCTGAAAATCACTTAAATTTTCAAAGCATTTTATTTTTTTTTCCTTAAGTACGATGATACAAAGATTGTACACTCATTTTATTTTTTTTTGTATATGTAGAGTCTCAAAAAAGATGGACAGTTAAAGTAGTAAGGGACGATTGGACGCCGTTGTATTTTTTTTTGTCTGTAATTATTTTTTTTTGAAAAGGTTTTATAAAAAAATTAATTACAATTTAATTTATAAAACAATAAAATTGGCACTATTTTAAATTAAATTCACTTCTTAAAATTTAAACTATAAAAAACACAAAATTTAAATGAAAAAAACCCATAAGCCTACTATTATCTATGATTTATAAAATAAATAAAATAAATAGTATTTAAAAAACGTCAAAATACCAAAGTAGTATTAAATTTAATTATAATTGACATTTAATAAAAAAATGAATAGCACAAGTAATAAATTCTTCGTATCTTGTTCTCCTCCCGTCTCTCCAAAAGATTCTTATTTCTTACTTTTCCACAAGTTTTCGTTGCTTTGATTTGCCGAGAGAGAGAAAGTCACAGAGGAGAAAGTACTCCCAAAATAAGTTTTTCTTGTTTTTAGTTGCTCTAAAAGTTTATTTTTATATTGCAAGTACTTTAAGGGGGTAGTTATAGAGTAAGAGAAAGAGTTGAAGAGGAGGGGAAAGAGGGGGAGGGAAATGGAGGGAAGAATATTTTATGAATCAAGTTTATATAGAGTAATAAGTTAAATAGAGAACGATTAAATAGACTATTAATTATTATTGGAAAAGTTCTTAATCACTCGTCTATATTATATCCACTCAACTCACCATATATATATGTATATAATGTAATATTTTACGTAACAATTTCACCGTCTCAAATACACATTCATTTTGTATTCAAGTACTCACTTACACTCACTCAACTCTTCTTTTTTTTTGTATATTTTACATGCTTTGTCTCTGATAGTCAACTTTTTTCAGAACAAGTTGTTGCTTCCACAAGGAGAAAGTTGCAAAAAAAAAATTGTCTCCAGACACTCTGACGTCACGTGTCAAGGAAATGTGACTTTTTGTGAGGGAGAGAAGAGGGGGGGGGGGGGAGTATTTTAGTTGTAGTCATGGACGGTTTTTTTTGCACAACACTGACAAAGTTTTATTTATTTTTTCTCTTTTACATCTTCTTTTGTCTTTGGAACTTTGACGAGGTCATCCTTGTGGTTGTGGTCGTGTAGATTTTTTTTTGTTGGGACGTTTTTTTATTTTATACAAGAAATATTTTGTTGGGCTTGTCATATTTTATCTTTGATAAAAGAATGGCTTGAGTAGGACGAGGATGAGATGGGCTGCTAAAAGTGTCCACCAATCTGGACTAAAATGACCACCACTTTGTCGTTGAATGGCAGCTGTTTTATCTCCTGTGGATATTCATGACAAAAAAAGAGAGGAATTTTACAACTCGCATATTTTATATACAATAGAATAGATATCATCATCATCATTTTATATAAAGGACAGAAAGCATGTTCTCTCTCTCTCTAAACAGATAAGATCACTCTCTCATCCTTCTAATGGTGTCATTTGTTCATCTGTCCATGACGTCGTTGGATCTGGCCATTTCCATGTATCTCCATTTTTAATGTAGTAAGGACCCTACACTCTAAAAAAATGATTGTGGGAGTAACTGCGGAGAAAGCGATTGACGATGAGATATAAAATATTAGTCATTCAACAAAAGTAAAATGTAAGAAATGACACATTGAAACCAAGAGAGAGAGAGAGAGAGAGGGAAAGTTGATTTTAGTAATTAAAAAGACTCTTATATAGATTTATGAGTGACCTCGCGCTACCAGTATCATGTAACCACTCAAATTAAAGATTTCAATGAGCTGAGTTCAAATCCGCTGTCGTAACAAAAAAGAGACCAATAGCTTAACTGTTAAAGTTAATTACAATTAATTAATTTTCATTTTGTCTCATGATTTCCAAGGCCATATACACTCTATGCACGATTCAATCCAAAGATGGTGCATAGAGTGTATATGGCCTGGCAATTTATTTAAGTTTTTAAAATTAATTTTCAACAACAACAACCCATGACAACTAATATTTCATTATTATATAAATATAATTAAATTAATTAAATTAATTTTTTTCAAAAACCTGGGACCTTTATAGGCCCACAAAGCTTTGTTGGCCTATAGCACCCCTTTGCAAAGGGGTGACATGAGTGAGGCCTCCACGGGGTTTATGTCGGGCAACACAACAAATGGGTGAATTTTAGTCCATTTGTGAACTTTACAATTTCTATTATTGCCACGCCTATTTTGTGAACTAAAACACAATTCTGGCTATAGCCACAGTTGTAGTGACATTATAACATCACTTAAGCATTGAGATATTCTTTCTTTGCATTTTCTTGAATCATAAAATAAGTACAAAAGTTTTTTTATTTGCTAATTACATCCATCCTTCTACTATTATACAAACGATTCGAGAAAGACTCTTTGGTCACATGATACCGTGACCGAGGTCACTAATAGCCCACTTAGTGCCCTGCGGGCAAGTGGAGCGAAACGACGCTTGTTATTAATGAATAAAATTATGGATAAAATAATTATTTAAAAATAATAAAATTTTCTTGTATTTAGACAGTACCATCAGAGACGAATACTTGAACCGTAGCGGGCTGAGTATTGGATGCCTTGCATGTATAATTTCCCTAGAAAATTAATATACAAAAACAATAAATTTTAATTAAATTATGTACATATTTAAATCAAACTGCATTTAAAATTATAATTTTATCATCATAACTTAATTATTCATTACCGCATGTTGATGACCAGCAGAGGGAACGGTGAGTCTGAAAAAACATTGTCAAATTAATTTAATTAAATAAATTATTTGTGGTTGAAAAACTTCAGAAATATCTTTATTTCTAACTGTAATACAGATAAAAAAATAATTAAAATTAAAAAAAAAATTAAATTAATTTACCTGGAGTGCGTACGAATCCCCGGCTCCGTGTGTACACTCACACCGGATCCATAATTAACCATAATTTGGTCATTGTGATACCAGTACAGGTACGTTTGTTTTGATGGGAAGTGAATCACCTTAAAATAAAATACAAAAATAATTAATTATGATTAAATTGAATTTTCTAAAAAAAGGAAAAAAAGGAAATGACGTCATTGCCAAAAATATTCTAGGACCGGCCATGAACATGGCGTTACATGAGAGTAAGTGTCCTTGTCCCAGGACTGTAAGTTTGACAAATTCCTAGAATACTCGACTATTTTATTGTCCCCCCCCTCTTCCCTTTTTTCATGATCATTCTCAATTTCATTGCAATTCTTATAAGGAATTGAATGACCCACCCTATTTTACACAGTCTACACAAAAAAAGGGACAAGACTTCAAGTCATGAGAGCAGTTAGCACGGGATTAAAGCATTGAGAGAGAGAGGGGGGGGATTCCTACATGGAGAGACTGTACAGACTGTATTTTTTGGGGGGAGATGCGTTGTAAGATTTTATCTTCTTTTATCCCAGTCACTACTCCGGACTCCATTGCCAACCCAAAGACCCGCTTTTCTCTTTAGTGAAAGTGAGGAAGAGGAAGAATATGAAAACAATAAGAGACTGTCCCATTGACTTGTTTATGGTAACTTGGGCCATTTCATGGACTCGAAAAATTTAGGTTATTGCCCATGTTGGTGACATCTACCAAAACCCGACTATTTCACAACGCCCCGATCAAATGGCCTAGAAACACACACACACACACTACCAACTTTCTCTTGCCTGGAAAAGTGTAGACTAAACAAAAACAATTCAAAAAATCCTTGTACAAACATGTTTTATATGTACTTGTTATGTAAGGAAATTCTATGTTCTAAATGATATTGCCTTACATTGCATTTTTCCCTTTAAAATTATGGACAAAAAAAACATGGCATAAGTACTCCTTCCATACAAACTCTTGAGATTTATTTTATCCCCAATTTTCTTTCATTTCTCCTCCTTTATTTTTAGACTTTCTCCAGAGAAACAAAATATTCTACATTTTTTTTCATTTTGAGCATGATGAATCAATCAAGCTTTATTTTTTTTATAAATAAATTTAAATGTTCATAAAATACATAAAGATAAAATAATTATTGTAAATTTTTTATTGTACTTTCTCTTTCTCTAAAATTAAATTTTTAAATGTAATGTTACATTTAACTATTTAAAAATTTAAATGTTTGTCTTCTCCGATAAATAATATAAAATCCAGGAAGGTATTCTTACTTGTGTGTGTACATAAGGTAACAAAATGAGACAAGAAAAGAGAAAGTAGAAAGTAGTAGACATACAAAAAGTAGACATAAAGAAGACCACCAATATTCTCATGGGAGAGAAAGTTGAAATGAATAGCATTAATAAATGACCTTACGAGTATAACCAGAGGAAAATGAATAGCATAGATTTTCAAAGCCAAAACCAACATTTAGAAAGAGAGAGAGAGAGAAAGTATACTTTCTTTTTTTGCATAAGTATCAAAGAGGCATCTTGTACATGAAAAGTTGAACTATTTGTTTCTTCCTCTGTGGCCATTTCCTTAGCCAAAAAAAGCAACTCAAAGTCTATAGGGAGGACAATCCATCTCCTTTCTTTTATGCTTTCTCTCTAATACAAAACTATAGAAAACTCTCTATTTTACCTTAAATAGAGTGCAAAAATGCTTGTAAATTATTGCCAAACCTTCCACTGCATCTAAGACTCGCAAATCAGTTGCCATGACGATGATGACGGAGAAAGAGAAAGTGACTCATATTTCTATGAGGATTCATAGTAAGTGGCAATGAATAGAAAAAAAAACATTTGAAATGTGAAATGAAGAAGAGACAATTTTTTTAGAATTTCATGTAAGAGACTGTCAATTTGAATTATGAATTAAATTACATTGAGCAATAACATTTGACTCCATTTTATTTTCACTTTCTCCCATTCACAAAAACTAAGAAAAGAGACTGAAAACAAAATTTCTCAACTTTCCTATCACCTCCAACTTTCTCTTGGCTACATCCAAGTCCTAAGAGAAAAGTAGACATACTGCAGAAAATGGAGCTGGTACTGAAACTGAATTCATTATATTCTTACATCATGAGGAACACCAACTTTTTCATCACTTTCACCACAACCTACACATCTAGATGGAGAAAGGAAGCACGCTATCTAAATTTGGAAATAGGTAAAGGATATAAAAGAAAAGAATCTGTTTAAGCTAAATGAAGGTAAACTTTCTCCAGAATTTTAAATCTTGTTCCATAGACTTCCCATGTTTAAAAAGAAAGAAAAAAGAGAAAAACTTTGCATGTCCCCTTGCTTTCTCCTATACTTTTCTTTTTTTTAGATATTCTAGGAAGGAGACTTGAAAATGTTTGTATAATTGTGGCGGAATTTTTTATGTGTATAAAAAGAAGAGAGAGGAGGGGGGATAGGATAAATGTCCACACTGTCGTCTCTGTTGTGTCTGGCTTTGTCTGGTGAGGAGAGGGAGAGACAGAGTCATTGAGCATGTAATAAATGTGACCTCAATTCAAATAGACAGTCTCATTGTTTTCCCCTCTTGTTTTCTTCTTGCTAGACTGCTCCATTTGAAAGAATTATCCCCCCTCCCCTCCGTTTAAAAAAAAGAAAGTCTCTAATTGTTCATTGCCCTGTCATTCCCTCAATGGGCCTTGAGGGGGAAATGGTTCTGGCTCCAGTATGGCCCAATGACCAATGACATGAACAGTTTGTCATCAACTTGACGAGAAATTTTTAGTAGTACAAAAACTACAAACTACAAAGATAAACTGTTGGAAGCATGCAAGTTTAGAGGAAACTAGAAAAGAAAAGCCCCCTCCTCCACTTTCTCCTAAAAAAAGAGAACAAGTTTGAGAAAATTTTGGAGACTTTATCGCATCTCTCTCTCTCTCATCATCACTACTTGGCTATTGTCATTGACCAGGAGGCTCTTTGTGGACATTAACTGGGGCTCCATTGTCCGCTTCATTGGATGATAATGGTCATGGACTGTAAAGAAGAAGCTGTTGCCTAGCCTACAGAGCAAAAGGGAGAGGCTTTCTCTTTTGACAAAGTTTCTTTTCTCATTGCCCAAACAAAAACTTGTTCACTTATTATAACTAGACGAGCTTGGGGATCTTTCAAGTCTTGCATGGAATCAAAACTGGAATAGTTTTCCAAACTCTCCCTTTTTCTCCTTTCTTCCATCCCCCCTCTCTCTCTCTCTCTTTCACTCAGGGAAATTGCTGAGTTGGGCAGAAAAAAAATCATTTTTATGTGACTCATTCACCCATACCAAGCCTTCAAGGAGAAAGTCACACTCATCTTGAGAATAAAACTTTTTTTTGGGGGTGCGTTTCCTTCCTTGACTTTCTCCCCTCCGAAAAATTGTCTTGAATGGACATGGGCTCCTAATGGACAGTCAACGTTTCTTTGCAATCACTCTAACTGTCCACCATGTCAAGTCATCTCCGTCTCCGTCATGAGAAGTGGGGGATGACCAAGATGAGAGAGAAAGGTTGACTAGGGAAATTTTTATTTTTGGAGTCAACTTTTATATCTTTGACTTTGGAATAAAAAAAAAGATTTTTATATCATTTTATCCAATATTACAACATTCTTGTTATTACTCTATACACTGACAAAAAAAATCAATTCTTTTTTACTATTCAAGTCTCTCTTGTCTAGGGGGGCTCCAAAAAAAGTTTTTTTCTTCTTTCCTCTGAGAGAGAAAGCAAAAGATGAAAAAAATGACAATTTAAATTTATAATTCGATATGAAAAATATCCATAAAATTGTCATTGGACTTGCCTCACCTCCACTGTCCACTGTCATGACATTTGACATGCTGGGACAGTCATCGTCTTATTTCCCTCACGTCCCCGCATTCTCTTTATATTTTTACATGAGAGAGAGAGAGAGAGGGGGGGGGACTCTGACTTGGCTCACTATTTTTACTACAAATTTCATTGAAATTGGAGACGTTGGACATTGGAGAACGTGCTGGAGTTGACTAATGGGCCTACGGCGAAGACTGTCCCATAGTCGTCACAAGAAAGAAAAAAAGGGAAAGATTTTCTAATCGAAATTGCATGCCCACTGCCATGGCCTCTCAAAATCTTTTTTTGTGTAGTAGAAAACTCTCCTTACTTGCCTTACGGTCAATTGTGTGTAGGCTGGTTAGAATTGTATGAGCAACTACAAACTTTTTACACGTTTCAACTTGTTGACTGGGGCCAAAGTGATTTCAAAGCTGTCACAAACTCTCCTCCAGTCTCTTGCGCTGCCTTCATTGGAGAGAGAGAGAGAAAGTGACAATGTAGCCAAAGAAAAAAAGGCTCCCGTTTTAAATTCCATTTCCATTTCTCTCATTTCCATAATAGGATTCCCATGACTTGGACCAACTTGACGAAGGTCCATGGACCTCCTACGTGAGAATTTGTAATCTGCATTCTTCCCTCCCCTCCCTCCCTTCCAATCTCTCAACCATGAGATGAGAATAAAAATCTTGCTTTCTCTCTCAAAAAAATACTCATACACTAAAGAAGAAGAGAGACTCTCTAGAAAAAGTGAAAGTACCTTAAATATTTTATTTTGACTGACAGAAATATTCTGGAAAAAAATAATTTTTTTCTGCTGGGTACCAATTTGACAAAAATACATGAAATTTTGAATTGAACTTTCTTTTTTTTTGCTCGACTCTAAAAAAATGCGTTGACAAGATCATGAAATTTAGTACGTGGAGTCAACGACTATTTTCATATTGAAAGGAAAATGGTTGACTTTTGACTTTTTGACAATTTTTGCATGCATGGAGCGTGGAAACAATTTTTTTGACATTTCTCTCTCCATTTTCTCTTGTCCCCAATGGAATACATAAATAGAAGATTGGTACAGAGAGAGAGAGAGAGAGAGAGAGAGAAAGGGGCAAGTGGAATTGAAGGGAGCTTGTCATTAGTGGAGGAGAGAAAGTACATTATTTTGGTGTGTGGACGTGATGACGATGATGAGATTTCAGTTGACATGGTCTGAGGTCTCTCTCTCTCTCTCCCGGGAGACTAGCGGGAGGATAGTCTTATCCACTTGCACTAATCCTTGCCACACATACCACAAAAGAGAGGGACAAGGAAATGGAATGAGGATCCATGAAATTCTTTCTTTTTTTCTCTATACACAACACACTTTCTCCCTCTCATCACTAGCTCAGTTGACCAACCACTGTCCACTTGTTTCTATCATTAAATCTCCTTTTTTACGTACTTTACTTTTATGGCCCTTTCTCGCTCCACAATTCTCACAAGAAAATCCTACACAACTCCCATCCTCTTCCCTTCCGCCTTTCTCCGGCTCAAACTCCTTCAAGGAAGTTGTTCATCTCAACTTTCTCTCTCTCTCTCTCTCGTTTCAACAAGATTATTTTTATTTTCTCTCAAGACCATTTTTTATTATTTTCTTGAAGAAATAAATACAACTTGTGTTTATTTACACAATTTATTATTACAAATAATTAAAATTTACGCACAAATTTATTCCATTGACAAACCATTCCACGAAAAACAGGGAAAGAGAAAGTCTCCAGTTTTACTCAAAAAAAGATTGCAACTTTTTACTGTCCTTCAATTCTCTTTCCTTACTTTCCTGGTCTTGTACTTTTTTAAAAGAAGGAAGAGGAAAAGTCGGAAGTGGGGAGAAAGTTTTGGCTGAGAAGAGAAAGGAGAATCACACGGACATAACTACGGCGCCTCATCTCTCTCTTTTGGCTATGGTAAGTCAGCGATGTTTGAGTTTGGAGTAAAGAGAGAGAGAGAGAGAGTAGAAAAGGGGGGTCTGGAAGCCATTAAATTCTCTTTGGAGGAGAAAAGACAGTCAACTTTCTTGCCCGATTTTCCTAGACTCTCTTTTTAGTTGTGTGAATGATCCCAAATTTTACGACTTTTACTACAAACTCGGGGTTGAAAAAAAAGGTTCAACTTTGCTATACATTTGTAGGTTCAGTCATTGTCCTCTCTTTCCTTGTTCCCTCGTTTTTCGTCTCGTCATCTTTAGGGGGACACACAACTAGTTGATCAAGTCTTGGTCCAATTTGCCCATGAAAAAGATGATTTTTCTCTCTCTATTATTACACAGAATGACTGTCACAGTTTGAGCCTTAAAAAACAAGTTAGAACCTTCTTTAGATGTCATCAAGTTGGTCATGAAAAACCATCCAAAAATATCTCTCGTCCCCCCTTTCTCCCCCTTTTAAGTAAATAAAAAGAGTACACACAATGACTAGAACTAGCCAAACTTATTTTCTCCTGCTTTTCTAGTTTCTACGCAACCAATAAAAAAGAGATATTTAGAAAAGTAACAAAAGAAAAACAAGTTGTTTGCTCATTCCTTGCAAAAGAAAATTATTAGTTGATCCGATCCATTCCTCAATTAATTTGATTATTCCTTTCCTCTCATAAAAATTTCTATAGTTTGAAATTGAGAGAGAGAGATGGAGAAAATGAGCTTGGCTAACTAAAAAGTGCTTAGACTTGAGGATTCAAGTAATGAAATTATTGGAGCAATGAAATGAGATTAATAGCCTTAGTCATTTAATTAAAATTGATGCACTTTTTTTATCCCTTTGAAAAAAAGACAAGTGCCGACTACCCACACTCAGCAAGGGACAAGTGAAAGAGGGAGAGATGTATAATCCCTTACAATGGAGAAAGTAGAGAAAGGGGTGACATGGGCTCTGGTTGATAATGATTAAAATTCTCTTTGAAAGGAGGACAAAGATGGAGTTTTTTAGAAAAATGAGGGGAAATGTGTACAAGGTAGGAATTAGCTCATCAAGAGGTTAAGACGGAGAAAGTCAAGACTCTTTCCATCTAAATTCTGTTGGAGAAATGCTCAAGAGGATGGCTAGAGCGTGCCGTTGTCATGGCGTGGAGAGAGAAAGTCATGAGTGTGTATATCTATACAACCAACTTTTTTTTATCTTGATCTCTCAAATCAATTGATTAGGATGGGACGACTGCAATGTAATGCCATGCACAGAGATCAATGATGGAGAAAAAAAATCGTGGTGGTGCAACCAACTCTCTTAAAATCTTGAACTATTTTTTTTTCTTCGTTTTTTTTTATATCTAGCGACCATTTTTGCTCCTGCTCAACCGTAAGGAGCTCCGATTACGGTAATCGGATTATCAAGCTTCCCCACCTTTTTCCAACTCTCAATAATCCTTCTCCCCTATTCCCCTCCCCCTTCCTTCCCTTTTTTGGGGGGAGGAGAAGAAAAAGATAAAATCTTATTGATGTTCCCCATTATCTACTCTCTCACTTTCTCTCTGTCTCTATCTCTGTCTCTGTCTATAGCTATAGCTATGCAATGCATGCCATTACTTTCTCCATGATTACACAATGGTCATAGTAATTTTCTCTTTGTAGGTCAAATAAAGACACAAAATAATGCACACATTCTTTTTGACTTTCTCTTTAACAATTTTCTTCTGTTTTATGAGCATGTACATGAAATGATGGATTTGAAGAAAGTCACAGACTCGGAATTTCTTCCAAAAAAAGGGCGAGCACACACACACACACACAAATATGTGTAGCACCATTTTTGGTTGAGTTTTGTAAAAAAAAAAGAAGCGGAAGTTTGGTAGGGACAATCAACGACAAATCTGGACAAATCGATCATTCTTTATCTCGTGCTGTGAAACCATCTTTCTTTTCTGTTTTCCTCAACCCTAAAACCCATCAACTGTCTCTCTCCCCTCCTATTTAGCCCAACCCCAAAATCTTTTGTCTGGAGAAAAATACCAAATAAAACCAAACCCAACCTCACTGTATTTGCTACTCCACCCACTACACTGCACATTATGGACAATTTGAGTGAAATTTTATTTCCAAAAAGAGAAAGTAGAATTTTTATAATTTCTCTACACAAAAAAACAACATGGAGAAAGATACAGGGATATTAGGTTCTAAGGACGAGAGTCGTTTTGTGGTTTTGAGCAAAAAAAAATAAAATAAGTGAGATTGGGGATAGAGATGGACCCGATGGTTTAGAACAAAAAGTTTTTTGGACAAAAAAAATGGAAATAGATTGACAGATAGAGGAGAAGGGGAGTTAGGACTGGAGATAAACCATGAAAGCCATTTAGGACTAAGTAGGGGAGCTTAGAAAGAAGGTCAAGTACATTGTCCCACCCTTTAGTACATGTACATATGTACATGTTATAGTATAACCTTTAATCTTTAGAGTACAATGTGTCATTTCCCCCCTTTTTATTATGCCATCCTACAAGTCAAAGAAATTCTTGTCAAAATTTTTTTTGCTGAGGACACGGTCAAAGTTTACGCACAAATTTTTGACAATCCAAAGGAGTACAAGAAAATGTCAAGAATTTCTCCATGGATTTGACTTTTTCTTTTGTCTTTCAGTTTTCCCCACTTAAAAAATAAAAAATAATTTCTTACATTTTCGATGATGCAGACTAAGCTGATAACTGCACCTTTTTGAACATGGTATTGAGGGGCTCCCAAAATATGAGCCTGTGGAACCAAAACATTTAGATTGAACAGATGCGTTAAAATCCCTCGTCCTGACGACACCTGTACAAGAAAAAGAGAGAAAATTAATAACAATTTTAATTAATATTAATTTACATTACATTTATTTTATTTAAGCTCCCCCGTCCAAATTTTTTTTAATTACTAAAATTTCTAAATAAATTCCCTAAAATTAATGAGAGAAAGTTAATTTAAATGTAAATTTATTACAAAATTAAAATGATAACCTTGGTCTACCACAAAAAAACCGAGTTTTAGTAAATAAGCTAAGTTTCATAAATTAATTTAATTTTTCTAGTCAGTTTGAACTAAACTACAAATAAGGAAAAAAAAATAATTGTAGGGAATGGCTTAAAGTATTTAATTTTATTATAAAAAATTCACTTTTTCAAAGATTACCAAAAAAAATTTATATTCCATCCTTGGCATCCATTTTTACAAGCCAAGATAATCCCACAAAATTACTATGAACATTAATGAGGTAACAGGAGGACTTGAGGAGAAAGCGGAGCATTTTTTTTAAAGGAGGAGGGACACACAATCTTTTTTTTTCTGTCTTTCCTTAATTCCATCAAAAGAAGGAGGTGGAGAGAAAGCCTGGACGATGGAATGGTTAGAGTTTGAGGGAAAGTAATTTGGAGCAATTTGTGAATTTTTTTCTCTCTACTTTCCCTGTCAGACATTAAGCCTTGTCCTCTAACATTGAGGTAAGATAGCTACCGTCAAAAAACTCGTTTTCTTCCATTTTTCTTTTCTCCTTGAATCCTCCCTTCTTGTTCCAAAGTAATGGAAGCTCAGAACCCTTCTTTCTCTTTCCCATGAAAATTTGTACGGTTACCTATTTAGCATACATTGAATACACTTGACTAGATTATAAAGACTTGACATTCCATCTCCCTAAAAAAAAGACGGAGACAAAGTCAAGGACTTTGAGCCTTCATAACAATTCTCATGATGATGAGCATGTTACAAAAAAAGAACATCATTTTATCATGCCATATAGAATAAGACTTTCTCTTTCTTTCTCTTTACTTTACCGTTACAAAAGAGGAGTTTTGGGAGAGAGGGATCAAGATAAAAATGTACAGAGAAATGACCCGAGTAGACGCATCCATAAAATTACCCGGACATTTATTTTTACTTTTATCCATCATTGTCGACTATATGCCTTGGCAACTTTGCATAAAGAGAAAGACAAGAGAAAGTTGACTGTTCTTCCTTATAACAATTTTGTGGCTATTATTGGAGACAAAGAGAGGATCGATTTTCTTGTATAAATTCATCCATTCCTCTCTCTCTCTCTTCCCCCATCTTGTTTGACAGGACAAGAAATTTTTTTTGTGGAGTATTTTTTTTCATCCCTTGGCAAAGGAGAAAGTAGAGGGGAGAAAGTGGAGAAGAATTTGAATTTATGATCATGCCTTTCCCCTACCTTCAGAGATACTGAGCAAGAGGAGGAGAGAGATAGAAAGCAAGTTTTGGGATCATCTTGATCCATTTGAATAGAGGGGAGACCATGTCTATATCCTTGTCGTTGTGGTTTCCATCTCAAGACATTTTTTTTAGCGTTCACCCGCTAACCACCCTCTTGAAAGAGAGAGAGAGAGAAATTCAGTTGAAGATGTTCAAACTGAGAAATGTCTCTATTCTCTTTCTCTTAGAGGGAGAGGGAGAAAGTGTCATTCTTCTCATTTATGGAACCTCAACAGATTGATGTCCTTCTTTAGTATCCCTTTTTTTTGTTCGTCGCCAACATCCACATTTCATCAATTTTGTGTCAATCTAAGGCACTCTCTCCCCTAGAGGGGATTCACTCATGCCAACACCCATTTAAATAATAAAACCCTCCACATTTCCAATTCCAATTTCCAATTTTTTTTTCTTCTCTCTTTTTTTTTTTTAAAAAAATACAGTTTTTGCTTTTATTTTGTCTTGTAGAATAAATTGAGATTCATGTTTGTACATTTTTTGTACTCTGTACATGCCGTAGCATTTCTTATTAGCTTTTGTCGTGTTGTAAGACATAGCTGTCTTTGTATCTCATACAAATAGACATTTTTGCAGGGGGTTTTCATGAATTTGAATGGAATTTTGAGCAAATATTCCATATGGTTGTAAAAGCATTATATTCTTTTAAAAAGGCATTTTATTTAAATTAAAATTAAATTTTACTGCTGTATCTTTAACTCTACAGAGAAAGCGAGATTATTTTTGTTTATGTAAACAAACTGAAAAATTGATTTGAAATTCATTAATAATCCCAAATCCCTCCTTTTTCATTTTCTCTGTTAAAGGAAAGGCGGAATTATTTTTTGGAGGTTTTGAAAAATGATTTTGTGACTAAATTGTATTTTGTCTACAGGTTCAGGTTTAAGGAATGTCGGTTTTAAGACGACAGGAAAGACAAGATACTTGTAACTTTCTCCACTACACTTGTACACACTTGTACTATGAATAAAAGTTGCCAAGTGAAGATTCAACTTTCACCAAAAATTCGTGTTGGAAAAGAAAAGAAGTAGAATGTGGAATGTGGAGTGTAGTTTCATATAAAATTTGAGAAGAAAGTCGGCGACCAAGGACTTTATGGCCTTACATCCCATTTACAGTTACATCATGCACTTATGCCCAACACGCATTTTCTTTTAACTCCCCCACACACACATTCACATACTTTTTTTTACTCTTCTCTGCACTGCGTAATTTCTTTTCTTTTAATGGTACGACAGACTATCATTTCTTTATATTTCTCTCCCAATCTCCAATCCTCATGTAAATTCTCATGCATATCAAATAAAACTTTCCAAAAAAAAAGTGTCCGCAGTGGGCCAATAATCAAAATTACAATTCTTTTTCTGTATTTCTTAAAATTGTCTCAATTTTTTTATGCTTTCTCTCTCTCTCTCTCTAAAAAAGAAAACTGTGACGTAAAATTAGGGAACGTGGATTGGAATGTCACAAGTCAAAAAAATAAAGTTTTTTTGTCGTGTCGTTGAAAAGTTTATTTTAATAGTTGGACTTTAATTACTTACAAACTACAAAGAAAGAGAGAGAAAAAAAAGAGTTTGTATGATGAAAGTCAAAGTTTTTCTTTACTTTCTCTCTTTGACTTTCTATCTCAAGTCATTGAAAATTGGTCATTTGACCTATTGAGGAAAAAAGAAGATGACAAAGTAAAAAAAATAAAATAAAAGAAGGACGAGTCCAAAGATAATTTAGTTTACATTAAGGAGAAAGTAAAGTAAAAACAAAATAAAATACTTTTGGTTTTTTTACTCCCTTTAAATAGTCCAAACTTTTTTTTTCATAGAAAAGAAGTGACTTTCTTTTTTTACTTTCTTTTTCATGTTCACTCTAATGAATTTCAAAGGGTCCCTTACATTTTAATTTTTTTCTTTCTTGGATTGCTTTCCCGTAAAAACATTTTATCCATGAAGACTGTACATGTAGACATCCTTGGAATTTTCCACTGAAAAATGCACAGTGCATTTCCCCTACTTTCTTTATAGATTTGTAAAAAAGGAGAAGGATGGAGTGGGGATTGAGCTCAATGAATTCAAAAGGGAAAGGAAGAAACCCGGGTCTTGTGTGTCTGTCAGTCTGTCAAGGGAATCGGAGAGAGAGTGAAGTGAGACTGTCCATGTGGACATGGACTATGTTTTGTGTACACAGTCTATGAAAGAGAGAGAGAGAGAAAGTGTATATAGAGAAAGAAAGCATAAAGAAAAGTGGCATTCATTTGATGACATGCTTTCATGTCTCATCCATCATCCTTGATAGTGGCAACCCTGTAGAAATTCAATGACAGCTAGAAGGGCCAAAAAAAGGGAACAGATGCAATGCCCCAAAGTTTATAAAAAAGAGACTGGAAGACTGGAGAAGGGGTATATAAGTGCAGATTCTTTTTTTTATTCCTTGAAGGAGCTTAACTTAAACTCCATTTCTCTCACGAAGCTTTTCTAACTACCTGATAAACACGTTGAGACGTTACAGGGTGATGTGCGGACGTAATCGCATCTTAAATCAACGCTTTCTCCCTCCCTCTCTACTCTTTACACTGTACACAGAATGCGGAAGAAAGATTTTATATAAAAAAAATATCACATTTATTTTCAAACTACACGACCCATCATACAAACACAGACACCACGTGTGTTTGTACTACCATCCTTTACATAAATGGAGAAAAGTACACACCAAAGTACTTTTACCAGAGACAAAAAAAGAAAGCACACACATGTCTCTATTTAAAATTTCAATGGGGGAGAGAGACTTAGCGACTATAAAAAGAATCTTGGTCATCTTGGACATGAGAGTGGAGAGTGGGGTACAAAAAAATTTTCTCTTTTTTTATTTTGGAAATATTTTCTCTACAGCTCTACCATCCACAAGGATATCTCTCTGATACTGTACTGTCCACAAAAACCGAGCGAGCCTCCCTTCGCTTGACACCTTTCTCCTTTGTGTGTAAGTGTGTGCACAGTAGAAAAAGTCGGAGTGGGCTCAATTTGAATGGGGGCAACTTTCACCTAGTTTTCCATTTTCCTCCCTCTCGTTTCTTTGTACCCCTCGTACATTTTACGTTTATTTTGACACGGGTGTGAACGTGAAATGAGTGTAAACGTGCGTGGAGGGAGAAGTGCATTCTTATTCTCGTTTTCCACTCAACTTAACCCAAATAATGGGGACGACATGCTTCACGCCTTGAGCTTTGAGAACACCCTCTAAAAAGATGAGCATCAATTCACCCACATCCACTCAGAGGGGCTCCCAATGAACCCACCCTCTCCCTTTTCTCATGTACATCTCACACATTGTACAGCCCAAATAGAAAAAGAAATTCATTTCCTAGCACCCAATATCCCTCCACTAAAAAGGGGGATAGTGAAAGTCCATGGAAGGAAGAAAAAAAATCAAGAATTGGGGTGGGGACAAGGTTGTCCATGGAGAAAGATTAATTATTCTTTGAGATACATCTTCTCTCCTTCATCACAATGGCGAAAGGGCAAGAGCAAATGTATGTACACAATCCTTGGGCTTTCTCTTAAATTTGTTTCTAGCACAACATTAACATTAAACCTTTTCCAAAAATATCCTTGGCCCTCCTTTCACTCCAGACTATATTTGGAAGAAAGTGTAGCCTATAAATACTGTATGAATATTGATATGCTTGAAGCTATATCTTATAGCTCAAGACGGATATGATGATAGGAGAAAGTTTTTGAAAATTCACATTTTCCTTCATTCCATTTACTCTATGGCTATCAAGATGATGATAAAGTAAAGTGCAAGTTCAATGCCCCACAGCTTATGAAACGACGCAACATTTTTATAAACTTTTTTTCTTTTTATAGAGAAAGTGGTTTGAGTTATGTACAGTAAGAAGGGAAAGTAGTATATGGAGACAAGTGTGGGGAGGATATGAGGTGGATGAAATACTTGAGAGTTGGAATATAATGGAATGAAAGAGGCGATGGAATTGAAAAATACGATCCAATTCAACCCTTCATCCAATCCATAGACTCACTCAGCACCAGCCTCAGTCAAAGCGGGAAGATTCTATTTGTCCTATTTCTCTTTGTCCACTAAACTCAATCCTTCTCAACCCCCGGAAGAGAGAGAGAGAAAAAAATGAGGATTATCCAAGAATAAAAAGACTCAACTTGAATGAACTCGGCTCATCCCAAAAAAAATCTTAATCGTTGTGACTCTCCTTGTTGCTCTCCAATTTTTATTATCTTTAACAGGTGTAATTCCAATTTCATTTTTTAAAATTGAGAGTTGATTTCATTAATTTCCGCTCTACTTTCTCTTTTAGTAAAGAAAAAAAACAGACTTTTGACTTTAGAGAAAAGTCTACAAGTTTTTCTTTGTTTCTAAATTTCATCATGAGACGAGACAAAAAACAAGAGAAGAATGTAATTTCTAGTTAGAAGTTAGAGAGACTTTCTCTTGTAGAAAATAAAAGGAGAAAGTGTGTTGTTATATTGTGTGTATTTTGGTTGTAGTCAAGACTGAAGAAGAAGAAAATCATTCATCAATGAACTGGAGTTTGGGACTGGAGGGTTTTTTTGTGTAGATGGTGGCTGGGGTGGCTGTCAATGGAGATTGAGCTAGATTTCACTGTCAATGGTGAAAGTAGAGAAGGTGAAATATGGCCTTTACATTTCATACTCCCTCTCCTTCACATTATTATTAGCTCACACACACAAGACTTTCTCTCTCAGTCTAGTGTACTGTGTGTGCTGTTACGGCTGTGTTCATGATTAAGTAGAGAAAGTAGAGAAGGCGTGCAGATCCTTAAGGTAAGGACTAGTCGACAAAGTAATGGAGAACTGGAGCTCCAATCTGAGTCGTCTTGTGAATGCCTTGTGAAGCGTTATAAATGGACTCTCACTGAATGAATAATCAGGACGGTGAGCACGACTTTCTCTCTCTCTCTCATTCCCAGCAGGCAGAGAGAGAGGGAGAAAGGAGGAGGGATATTCATCTGTTTCCTCTCTTCTCGTTCATTTCAAAAATTTTCAACATGTTACAACATCCTCCGAACATGTAAAAAGCCAATGGATATGCAGAGTGTAGGGAACGCGTTATTAGAAAATTTGTACCAAAAATTTCTTTCTTCCCTTTCAACTCAACTCACGTCAGGCCCCCCTCCCTCACTTGACTTTTGTTAGACTATTGACATTGTGTAAAATGTATAAACAAGATGCATGTCAGGATAATAAGCTACACTCTCTCTCCTTTTCTTCTCTAAAAAAACTCTCTCCTCTTTTCTAAAATCCACACACTCTCTCTCTCATGTAAAATGCTGGGAAAAGTGTAGAGTCCAGGATATCCGTTGAGGGAGTGTAAAAAATGGTGAGCTCGAATATTACAAAGAGAGTGAATGGGAGAGAAAATGGTGTGATGGGGATTTTCACAATAAATTCTTCAATATTTTTCCATACATCAAACTTGTCATCAAGACTCTTACTTTCTTTCTTTTTTCATGCTGTGCTTTCTCCCCATGAGTATAAATTTTTTTTTCTCTTGATTTTTTGATTGATGCATCATCCACCCCTCCCCCTTTTCCTTTTTTCCCTCTTACATTTCTTTTGATTAAGCTACCCATGTTATTTTTACATGGAGAGAAAGTATTGCCTATAAAATATGGGTAAAGGGGAGAAATGAAAGTACAAGTGCAAATTGCTATTTCTGTGTTAACATTTAACTTTCTCTTTTCTTATTTTTTTGGTTATTAATACATACAAGGGAGTATCTGTATTTTTAGGTACTAGGGAAAGTAAAGGAAAAAATGTGAAGAATTTTTGTCCGTTTTTTTCCAAGTGAAAGGGAGACTAGAGATATTTTTATATATAAAAAATCTTTTTTCAAGACTAGGCATGATGATGACTAGAGTCTTGTGTAATTTACTTTTCTCTCTTGTCGTAGATACGATGCTAATGGCTCTCCTCCTTTTGGAATGCATTAGCTTCACTTGGTCTAGCTTCCCTTGCCTATTAGACCCACAGTCCTTGATTGGGAGCAATAACACGTTCAAGCTTTCTCTCTCCCCTCTTTTCGTATTTTTTCTCTCTAGACTTTCTCCCTCTCTCTCTGCTGCAGCATCCTCATCATCATCACTGAAGAGCAAAAACTGTGGATTAGAGAGAGAAATGCATCCGACTCTTTTTTTCTATGCTTTCTCTCACTTTGAGACTCTTGGAAATATCCCTTCCCTTTCCCTTTCACTGTGAAAATGGTTCTATGCGAATATATGCAGAGGATACCTGAGTCGGGAAAAGTTTTTTAAATCTTTTTTTTTGTCGCTCAATTTGCAGTGGAGTCACGAGGAGGGGCTAGTCCCTATTGAATTAAATAGTTTTAGCTTTCTCTCTCTGTGTTTTTTTGGTAGGATCAATAATATGAATTTTTGTTCTTTTCATTTTGATAAAAAAAATTAGGAAATATTTAATGGCTAATGACAATGATAACTGGCGTCACTTAAATATTTTCCCCAAAGTGTAATTTGTAATTTTTATAAATGACATTCCCATTATTTTTGTATTGTTACCTTTGTCATCATACAAATTTCCAGCCACTTTGTTTACAAGAGAGCGATGGATATAAAAAAAATTGGTGGAGGCTTTCACCTTGAGACGATACAAGAAAGAGAAGAAATCGATTGGAAGTGAAAGTGATATGAGGCTTTTCATGATTGGTAGCTACCTTCCGATTCCTGTCTTGAGACTCACTTGATCTCAAATGACATTACTAAGAAGAAATTGAAGGCTCATTTGTTCCTTTTTTGCACGCCCAATCTTTTCTCCTTTCTCCCGTCTGTGTATCTCTGTAGTGTGGCTAAATTTACTTTCTCTTTTTTTGCAGCCTTTTTAATATTTACAACATACACTACTAAACTTTATCTTTCCTCAAAGTAAACCAAAAAAGGCTTTCCCTTTTTTTTCAATAAATTTATGTCATTTTTTATGTACTTATATTACACCCAACTTTCTCTCAAATAAAAAACAATAACAAACATTGCTCAAGGACGTCTAGGAGCATATTTGAGGTTGCTATAGTGTCAAATTAAAAATAAAATGGAAAAAATACTTGCCTGACATTCATACGTCCCATTATCTCTCGTCTGGTCCGAAGAAGAATGAAACAAGTCAAAAAAGCAATTAATTTTAATTAAATATTTTAAATTATAATGATAATAATATTTGAGAAGACCTGGACGAATTTAATGACCAGCGTCCATTCATCTGATCCATCCGAGTGAATAATTTGAAATCGATCGTCATTTGTGTAGGTGATTCGACCTGAAGTTAAAATATGCCAGTCTCTCCTTCTAATCCAGGATACCTGTTTTCAAAAAAAAATAATTAAAATTAACAAATGTTTTTTTTATTTTTGTCATATTACAAGAAAAAATAAATTCTCAAGTGTACAAATATAATTTTTTTTGATGACCAAAGTCACGTCACCAATTTATCTTGACTTTCTCCGTTTTCCCACTCACCATGAAAACACAAAGCCGTGTTTCATGTTCATGGACAAAATGTTTTGACGTTAATCTTCATCAATTTCATTCAACTTTCTCTCTCTCTCTCTACTCTCCCAACAAAATTTTGTGACAATGTAATGTGTACGCAAGAACAGAAAGAGGGGGAATTTTATAGTTTTTGCTACTTTCTCCATCACATATATAAAGACAAATACAATATATGTAACGAGTTTATATGCCACACAGGAGTCATAGCATCAGTAACTCTTAGTCTTGACACTGGGACTGGGCATTCAACTTGCCATTGCCACTGTCTCTCCCTTTACGTACGCCATCCACGCTTTGGCTAGTCTTTTTTGATTTCTTATCCCTCTTTTACCTTTTTCTCTCTCTTCTCTGTCCATGTCAGGAAAGAGGGGATTAGAAATGGAGGCCTTTAGTTTTTTTGGAAACCCCACAAAAACACAAGAGAAAGTCGAGAACTTTCTTGTTAGACTTGGTTTGTTCTTTGGTTGACCAAAAGGAAAGTCTCTTGGGCACTCGTTGAATTTTATTTATGGTCTCGCCTACCATGACAAAGAGCATGTCCATGTCTTTCATGGATCAAATTTAAGGCCGTTTCCACTTTCTCTTTAAAAAATTGTACATTATTACAGAGAGAGGGAGAGGGAGAGGGGAGAAAATGATGATCAAAAATGTAGGAAAAAAACTGTACAGTTTTTTATCTTCATTACCATGTCAAGCCATCTCGTCTGGTTTTAATAAGTAAATCCAATTAATTTTGAATTTAAAGTTGGTCTCGTCTCACACGAGGACTTTAATTTTGTACATTGTAATTTGTGTACAACCCCCTTTTTGATATTTGAATTTGGAGAAAGAGAGAGAGAGAAAGTCTTTTGGGATGGTATTTGAAATGGATAGTATAAATTATTAGTTGCATTTAAAAGCAAGGGAGATGGAGAGATGCATCTCTCTACACATCAGAAGTTGGTCGTATTTCACAGCTTGTGCTCTCAAAATTATTTGTACTTTCTCATCTCTTTCTACTTTCCCTTGAGTTTCCATGCAATTAACTCCAAGGACTTTCTCTCTCTCTGTTGTGTTGTGTGTCGACTAATGTAACTGCATAATGCACATAAAATCTTATTGTGTGGATCTCTCTATACAAAACCAAATGCTAATAAATTAATTTCTACTTTCTCCTCACTACCCACTACCCTAGTCCTCATCTTTTTTCCCTCTTTCCCTTTCATTTTAAAATATTAAGCTTTTCAAACTGTGACCCAGATGTTGGCCTCAATGAGTCCAACCAAAAGCGCTAAATTCTCTTTCATTATTTTTTTTCTTCTTGTTTTTGTTTTTAACTCAAAAGTGTGGCCACATTTACAGGGAATTTAGAATTAATTATGATTTGTGTGAAAAAGGAGTAACGTCTTTGAAGAGAAAACATTAAAATTTTAAGTCATTTTATGTCTTTCACTTTTGACTTTCTTTTTCAACTTGTGTAGGTAACGAGGGGAAGTGAAAGATTGAGGTTGCTGTCATGCATAAATTGTTTTTTAGACAAAATTATAATTTAATAAGATGAATTTAGTGTACATTGTTTTCTTCTGGTGAAAGTTCTACTTTCACCAGAAACGCTCGTTTTATTTCTTTTAAAGAGGAAAAAACAAATTTTGATGTTTATCATTCTTTGTTTCAGTTTGAGTGTGTGGGCTCGACTCACCCACTCACTTTCTCTTTGACTGAGTCTCCAATTTTTGAGAATGGACTAAGGGAAAGTAAAGAAAGGAAGGTTGTGGTTTTTCTCGTTGATATGTTTTTATAATAAATTATTCACCCTTACATTTTCTAGTGGGGCAATGGAATCAACTGAGACATGAAACGCCATCCTTGGTTCTTCATCTTACATCCTTTTCATCCTTTTATCAATAAAATAGAGCTCCCTTCTTTTCTCCAATGGCTTTGTGGATACAATCTACAGTTTAACTCCTTTTCACTTTCTACCTTTCCAGCTTTCTCCATCTCAAACTTTCTTTGTAGTTTTCCCATGAACTTTTTTTTTACTTGTTAGGATAGGTTAGGCTACATGCTTTTCATTCTTTTTTTCAGTAATTCCAAGATTGAATTTCCCAACTTTCTCTTTTTCAACTTTCTGCTCTTACATGGAACAAGGAATTTTGACTGGGTATATTTTTTTCTAGTTTTTTTGTTGGCTTTGTAAATTATATGGATGACGTTGAGCAACATTTTAAATCACGTGACAGATGTAAATTCATTAAACATTCATTTTTTGTTGTATTAACAAATTAAAAAAACAAATTCAATCTCAGCCATGACGTCACGTAAAAATTTAATAAGAAAAATAAATTGAGGAAGTTGATTCATGTTTTTTTTAATTTTTATCAATATTACACAATTATTTTGTAAAAATTTAATTTTCAAAATTCATTTTTTCCACTTTGATTTTAAATTGACTAAATAAACCAAAAAAATTGTGAGCTACAGGCACCTCAAGTGGTAGAAATTTTAGAGAAAGTTTTTTTGACAATAAAAAGAAAAGTTATCTCTAAATGTTATTATAGGTATGATAAAATAAAATGATGAATAGGAGAAAGAGGAAAGTAAATAGTCCATGATGACTTGATGGTGTTGAGATAAGGAGAGAGAAAGTAGAGAAAAATGATGAGGGATTACAAAGTAAACAATGTCTAACCAAAAGCTTTCACCAATACAAAGTCTATACATATAAAGAGCTTATGTTCATCTACACTTTTTTTTCCTGATAGTGAAAGTACAGAGAATCTTTTAGCTTTTTGCAACTTTCCCTTTCTCGTAAGAGCATTACAATCCCTCCCTTCCACCCACTCCATCCCATTTTCTCTAGTCTTTTAAAAAAAGGGGGAGAGAATGAGTAGAAAGAGAAATAGAGCGATTTATTAATCTTTCTGCCGTCGCTTTCACTTCCCAAAAAGAAGGAGAAAGGGGGCCGGTATCCGGTTGGGAAGAATAGACGATCTTGCTTTTCTCATTACTTTCACCATGACTCTTTCTCTCTTCAGTAGAGGATGAAGCTTTTAACAAGAAAATTCTTTTTAGACACAGTCCACTGAATGCTTTCATATTCAAATTATCAGCTGTTGCTCCTTTCTCCATTCTTCTTGTTTTCTCTGTATTGTCTGGGGATGTCAACCATGTAAATTTATTGATTTCTTTATACACAAAAAAACATTTTTTTTCTCTCCAACTTACAAAAAGGAAATTCAGAGAGAAAATAATCCTTAATTTCTCTATACAAACATTATGCATGGTACATGTAATGGTTAAATAATAAATCAATAAAAATGTTTCAACATGATTATAAAATTCATTGTACATGAGATTGTGAACAAATTTTTCTTTTTTGTGTAGGGAAAGTAATATAAAATAATTTCCCCATTTTTATCTTGTTTCATATTTTATTAAATCGAGAAATTATGAATAAAAATACAAGGAATTTCAACAACAACAAAAAAAAACAACTTTTACTTTCTCCGGATATCTCCCTTGACTATTGTATCGTGTGATATTGTGTAAATTAATAAACTATTTGAAATTCCACATCCCCGTCCGTTGTTCCAAATAAAAAAAAGAAACAAGAGAGAAAAAAAAAGTTTTTCAAAATTTGATAAAGATAAGCTTCTATCCGCCATGCCATCTTCCAACTTTCCCCAGTGAGCCATAATATACTCAGAATGTACGTCCATCATTCAAAGAATTAGAGATACAAGCCCCCCTTCCTATTTTTTTTCACCATACTTTTTTTTTCGTGGCTTTTGGCTTCAAGCTTAGTGAAAGTAAAACAAAGGAATTGAGACAGAGAAAGCATTTGGTCATAAATCTAAATTTCATGCTCATCCTCCGAGCGGCCAACAAAAAAACGGGACGTCCGGGAGTTTCTCCCAACGGCTCAAAGGCATAGGCACAAAAATGGTGAAAGTATGGAGAGGAAAAACTGCCATACTTTTCGGTTTTAGTTTTCCCTCCTACAACAGAGGAGCAAGGGGAGGGAGAGAGTGGGGGCCGGGGTGTGTGGATTTTACCGGGACATTGACATTGACTAGTTATTGAATTTAATGCCCAATAGCCATGCAACTTATTTAAAAATATATGCACTCTCCATGCTCATTCAAATGACGAGTCCCCTATCGCCACGTCCACACTTTCACTTTGAAAAAAGGGAAATTGTTTACACTTTTTCCAATTTAATACTTTCTCTCTCTTCCAAAACTACACACTTTTCACGCTGACAAAGTCATTCTAGAATTACTCTCCAAAAGAGAAAGTGAGAGAGAGAGAGAAGGGGGAGGATCATTACAGGGGGAAAAGTTGAAGAGAGGTAACAAGCCCGGGTATTTTCTATTTGCCATTGGGACAACCATTGAGACTTGCATGGTGTAAGGGATCTCTTCATTGAGAAATGTAAATGGTTTGACTACCTACAAAAAGAGAGAGTTCGTCGTTAATTTTTACGCCGAGTCAAACTAACTCCACCAAATGGCACCTCTGTTCCCCCATCGTCCCAACTATTCACCGCTGTCTCTCCTTTTTTGGAAAAGCAGGCAAATGCCCGTAGATTACTTCTCTCACAGTAATAGTAGTACTCCCACTATATAGGAAATAGGAATAAGAAGTCTAAATCTTATACAACAAAAAGGTTTAACTTGGTGCACACACACACACAGATGCAAGTACCTAGTTAAGCCATAATAAATGTTGGGAAAAACTGACTTTACTTCTCCCGGCCGGCGCCTTCCCTTTAATCTTTTTCCGCTTCTTCTGCATAGTTCCCCCCCCCCCCTTCTTTTTTCTACAACTCAACGCATTAGCTACGCACCCCCTCATTTTGTAGATGCAACTTGTGTCGAGTTAAAATGGAAATACAAAGCAAAAAAATACCTTAAGCTTCTTAACCATCTACCTTATTTTTTCTTGTCTCTCTCTCTCTTGAATTTACTTAAGGGAAAATCTCTCTGTGTAGCCTTTGCCCTCTTCTTGGATGTCGGGGAGGGGCTGGAACAATGTGGAATTGCATTGCATGTTAAGGAGAAGGAGAATTTATTTGAGTCGTTTGATCCTCCGCACGTTTTCTTGTCAGAGATCAACTCTTTTCCACGCCAATTCTACTCTCTCTCTCTCTAAAGAGAAGAATTTCCCCTCTTCTTTAGTACATTATGCAACGTGATGTACTAAACAGTCCAACAGACTCGGCCGACACCAGACACCCGCCGCCATTCGAGGAGGACGGGGCGGGTAGGAAATGGTCTAAATGGAATTTAAATCTCTTTGAGTATTTTTTTTCTATCCCCTTTTATTTTTTTCCTTGTATGTACGAGTATCTTGTACTTATGTATATTTCCTTACCCGTGTCCCGGGTATTTTGTAGTGTGTCTTGTGTAAAAAATTCAATTGGGATTTTGATACTTTTTCTCCATTTTCTCTTCTCCAATTTAACTGCACTGTATGTACATATTAGTTAAAACCCTTACTTTGGGATAAAATGAAGTAATTTAACTTAAAAAAATAATTAAATTAAGGTTCTCCGGAAATTAAAACTTTGTTTATTTCACCACCTACCATAATTTCCGCTCTAAATTTAAAATTTCCATTTAGAGTAAGAAATTAAATTGAGTGACTTTTTTTTTCTTGATTTATTTTATTTTTTTCCTTAAATTAAATGACAGTAATACTACACGTACATAGTAGTACTCGTAGTAATAGCTAAAATTCCAGAGGGACATATATAACATAAATAAGACTAAAAAATCTTGACAATTTTCATCAAAGCTATTAAACACACAAAAGACCCTCTCTGGTCAGGATGACCCTTTAAAATTGTGAATTCTGGCCATAGTACAGTGTACAGGGTGGATAATAACCTTTTTGCTCCTACCCCCAGCCCTCCCCCGACATGTCAGAAAAAAATCAAAAACACAGTCTTGTAGAGCATTCAATTCTGAATCTAGCGGCCCTACTTTTATTGACCTAGGTCAAAGGGCGCGGGCTACAGCGCGCAATTTAACTAAAAAGTGAGAATATGACTAAAATTTTTAGTTCTCGTTTTTAAAAAACCACTTTCCTGCCACCTGTTGGTAAGAAAATTGGTTTTATCAAAGCCCATTTTCTT
>JAQIVZ010001779.1:0-27622 GCA_034700945.1 Arrhopalites spinosus
CATTTTCAAACGTTAATTACGCCCACTGTTCAAGTGATGACATGGGCATTTGAACCCATCACCATGAAGCGCATATAATCCCCTTTCAAATAATATCAATATCAACTCTGTCCCATATCAGGTGTTCTCCTGCCAGCCTCGACAAAAATGGCGACTTTTTACCCGCCTCTTCCCTATTGTCAAGTTATTTTTGAATTATTTGCAGACTGTAACTCTTCCATATTGACACTTGACACCATTCTTACCAGTTGAGAGTTGTCATTTTTTTAATATTTAATGCAAGTGTGAAATATTTGTAATGACCATGAGCGCCAATTTTGAAATTACATGCCAAAACATTTCAGCACAAATTCTCATAAATGGTCTTCATGGTTTCAAAAAGTCTCTTTTATTTGTAAACAAGCCTTATTTTCTGTTCTGGTACAAATGACAAACGAAAAAAATAACTTGACTTGCAATCAAATTAATTTTAAATATTTAGCGATACATTTATTTAAAATGTGAGCAAATTAATTTATTAATTAATTAATTAAAATTAATATTTTTAATCCTGTAAATAGCCTGAAATCTCTTCTCTAATAAACTCCGAGAATGAAGTTAAATTGTTTTTGCCAAATAATGTTAATTGACAATTAAATCCTACATGTTCTTAACTATGAGTACTTTTTGTTCTGTTTGTTTTCGCCGCCATTCAAATATTTTCGTGTCATCATCCCGTAGGCTACACCCACCCCCAAAAAATTCTTGGACCGAGTCACTCGGATAAATATTTTCCATGGCGGGTCTTGTCGTTGCAGCTGAAGGGACCGGAATGGAATATTCCACGCACGTGTCCTTTGGGTTCCATTGAGTTATCTCATTTTTATTCGATGATTTCAAACGTTTAAATGCCCGCCAAAGTAAAATGACCGACTTTTTCAGTTTACGGGATGAAGGGCGGATATTTGATTTGCTTCTTTTGCATCTTTTTAAACTTACGAAATGGCGGTCAGCTATAATTTTCAAAAAAAATTATATAAATTCCATTCTTTTATAAATGTCAAGCTCAAAATTTTGATAATTTGACAATAATTTTACAAAATTCGGAACCATCCTGACTTCCCGCGCATGAACCTCCTCCACGTCGTTCAATGCCATGTTCGCAAAAATCCAAACCAAGTTTTTCATCTTCTAGTGGTACTCTCAGTGGTATGACGAAGCCAATTAGCTACAGTAAACATTGAGCGCCAATATTTAAAATTTGGAATAAATATTAGAAATGAAAAGGTTTTTGAAAAATACCAATAAAATTATGAAAGTGGAAATTAAAGCCCAGGCAATAATGCAAACGACGGCCAATAATTGAACTCCGAGTAAATGCCCGTCACCACCTGTAAATTTGCAAGTTTTGAATTAGTAAAAATAAAAATACAACCAAAAAATTGCTGACCTCGAATAAATCCCGCGTTGCCTTTTGTGACCCCTAAAACTCCGCCATCTTCATCTGCAAAAAACCCAACAGAGAGCATGCCCCAGACACCTGCAAATCCTAAATTGGAAATTCAAACTTGAGTATTTCGCGCCAATTACAAAGTTTTTGGCTTTGGGTACAAACCATGGACAGCAGTAGCAGACACAGGGTCATCGACCTTAAATTTATCAGGAATGTGCGCCGCAGCCAGAGTGACAATAGCGCCGATGACTCCAGTCAAAAATGATTCAGGAGTATGAAAAATTCCACAACCCGCCGTAATTGCTACAAGCGACCCAAGCACGGCGTTGACAACGTAGAGAACATCAAATGGCCCTTTACCCCGCCCCTTGAAAAAACCCCAAAAAATCCCAATCATCCCGCCCCCAATGGAAGCAACCAGAGTCGTCGCGGCTGACCTCGCACTAAACTTCCATTTTTCGCCAGTCATCCCATACGTACTTCCCTAATTAAAAGTTAACAATTAATTGTAATTAAATTCTAACAAGAATTAATGTACAATTCTCACCGCATTAAATGCGAACCAACTCCACCAGAGGGAGCATGAACCGATCAAAACATTTGTTGGATTTCCTGGTGGGGGCGCTTCCGGTTCGTCATACCGACCCATTCTTGGGCCCAGCATCCACGCACTGACAAAAGCGGCAGCCCCACCGGCAAGGTGAACCGCCCCTGAACCAGCCAGGTCGATGACCCCAAGTTCTTTTAAAAATCCCGTCGGGCCCCAAATCCATCTCGCTTGAACGCTGTACGTTATTGTGGCAACTGTACATTAAAATTGGAATATAAATTGACATGGTCAAGGAAGGTCAGGGGTCAAACTTACAAAGAGAGTAGAGACAGTAAGCCTTGAAATTGCATCGTTCGGCCATGGCGCCGGAGACAATTGTGGTACTGGTAGTAGCAAAAGAGAGTTGAAAGAAGAAGGAAGTGAAAAGGTCACCCATTGGCTCAATGGTGGGGGAGTCAACGGCATAGTGACCAATCCCAAAGACAGGGGAGGAGCCAGGCCATGTCCCATACATTATCCCATAGCCAAATATCCAATACGTGAATCCGCCCAAAATAACGTCGACAACATTCTTCAAAAATATGTTCGTCTCATTCTTCTTACTCACAATACCCGCTTCCAGTAACCCGAATCCGGTTTGCATGGTGAAGACGAGGAAGGCGCACATGAGAATCCATGAGGCGTCTAGTGGGGTCAGCTCATCTGATCCAACAATAATTAATTTTATTTAATTCACAATTAAATGTCAACTTTACAGTTTTACCTGGAGGCTTTGTACGGTCTGCAAGAGTGTAGCTGAGAGATTTTGTTTTGTTGGACATTGCAAAACATTAATTAAAGGTAAAATATTTGAAGTCAATTAAAACTCAAGGACTGAGTAATTATGGTCAACTTGTAAAATTGAAGCGTCAGGTTTTTCAATGTCATTGACCTTGATGCCAAGAGGACAATTTGAAGACAAAAAATTTTGAGGCTCCATTCACAAGGGATGCAACTCAGGTAAATGAGAGAGTATTAAAGGCAATTAATAATTAAATTTAGCAAAAATTTGGATGTCCAGGAGAGAGCAATGAACTTTTGGAAATGTAGTCGTCGCGACCGGAAACGGATTGCAGGTGGCCGGAAGTAGAAAATTTGCATGTCTCGACAGACACGTGGGTCAATAATTCGGAGAGAAAGAGTTGAATGACACAAAAAACTTTATTTTGTTTTAAGTTGGTTTAATTTGAAAAATTAAACAACTGAACAATATTTAGTTTAATTATTTGCATTCCCGTACAAAACTATTCTGCAGAATTCTGTGAGTATTTATTCCACGATTAATTCTGCACAAACTTTTCATCAGACTCAAGCAGAATTTGGTGCAAAATGTTTAGGCTGGATTTTTAAGTAGAAGTTTTCTGCAGATTTTAGTAAAAAAATGTTGCAAAATTGTCAGGCTAGGCTTTTCAGAAGACTTACTCAGCAGAATTGTAGAGAATTATAATGATTTATTTTCAAAATTATAGCAAGGCTATTATTCACATGCACATTTATTTGTAAAACTAATGTAAAAATAAAATTTATAATGACAAATGTGTAGAAATAATTTTATTAAACCAAAACAAGAATGTACCTACAGCAAACTTTTCAATAATCTGCCAATAATTAATTCTACCTACTAAATGTTCAAAATCATGATTATTCCATTTCTATCAAGTTTGGCAATCTAAACTAAAAAAATCGAAAACTTCCCGTGTCATCATTTAGACAGAAATATTTAAGTTTGTCAAAGCTGGTAATTGGAAAAATAAAATAATTTTTATTGACTCGAGTCATTGTAGAGCCAAATGGAAATTGTTGCATAAACCTCACGTCAATTTAAGCAGCTTTCCATGACTTGATTCGAAATTTTTATTGGGATACTTTGAGTGCCATCAAAATAATGTGAAAAAATTTCATTGTACCGTCAGACGGGGTTATTACGAACGACCGGGGGTGAATCCGAACGATTTTTAAAGGCTTTACAGACTTTACAGGTTTCATGATTATGATATTTTGATAAGTAATCATGAAAACAAATATGTTTTCCTACATTTTGACATATCTGCCACTTTGCCAACTCTAAATGTCCTCACCAACGACGCATTTTAAGAGAAAATTCAAAATTTAGCCATTTTCAAAGTTGCAAAAAAGTGTCAAAAATGTCGATGGCTTTTACATGAACATTTTTGATTGCACAAACTTGTGATTGACATGGATTGTAGAGAATTGCTTGGGGATCATAATGATGTGCCAACTTTAATTTATTTTTCATGGTATGCATTTGTATTTATTTATTTCTGGGCGATCGTTCGGATTCACCCCAAGCAATTACATGACAATTACAAAGTCACGTGTGACGTTCCACTTATTCTAAAAAGTTATTTTAAAACTAAAATAACGTCAGAATGTGGGTGCAAAGTTTCATAAAAAACGATGCACCCCAAAAAAAGTTACAGTCGACGAAAGTTGAAAAATTTTCAAAATCGTTCGGAATAACCCCGTCTGACGGTATCGTTATGTGTGCGTGTGTGTACCTCACAAAATATTATTATTACGCCAGTGGCCAGTGTGTCTAGTGGAATGTGGATTTTTTTATCGCACAGTTTTTAGAGTGCTAATAAAACTGTCTCAACGTCAGAAATTAAAGTTTATCTTTGGCCTCCACCGCCATACATGACAGAACCTGAGCCATAATACGGGGGAAGTATAGAGTCGAGTCCACATTGTGAGAGGGAGAGAAAAAAAGGGAAAGTCGAGGGGAAAGTAAAGAACTTGTTCGGCCAAAACTTGGACCATTTATGGAGATGGAAACAAGGCCCAAGAACATGCTAACTTGTTACATAATATCATTCATCCATCATCCTCTCTCTCTCTCCTTCTTTTTTTTACTCCACATTGTCAATTACTTCGTACCCTTCCAACTTTTCTACAAATGTTTTCTTCAGACTAAAGCCAACATTAAAATTAATTGATGGTTAATATATGTACAACATAAAAAATCTGTGGCACTTCAATCAAAGTCAAACACATTGACAATTACATCAAAAATAAACTAAACGTTCCATTAAGTATTTTTTTTGTATTTTAATTTGAATTATTTTAAGAAATGATGAAGATAAAATTTAAGACACCTCTTTTTTTCCCGTCCAGTTTTCGAGCCAACGGATAGACTATAAAGTTTTTAGACAAGACAAAAAAAACAACAAAGTTACAAACATTAACATTCAATTTCATCAAAAACAACATCAAAATATTTTTAGTAAATTATCAACAATAATTAACAACATTATTACAATGATGAAAAGTTATAGATAATTTTCCATTAATATTAATTATTAACAAAAATTAAAAAGAAGCAAAAAAACAATCATTTCAAGTCTCCCATAAACAAAAAAAAAAGTACAAATTATATTTAAGACAAACAATTTATGAGTTGTTTCTCTGATTTCTTGATTCAATTCAAAAACTGGTTTTTCTTTTGACCCCTTGGGTAACCATAAACTAATGATAAATATGTTTGTTAATTTAAATTTATCTATCATGTGACATAACACACAACAACAAAATAACATACAAAAGTCTTTTGTAAAGAGAAAGTTGGCACAACTATAAATTAGTTGATGAGAATATTAGTGAGTTGACATGAAATAGAAAACTTTTCATGTCAAAAACAAGACTCTTTGTGGTCATGAAAATACAGATATATGTACAAACTATATATGCAAACTATAGTCTCTCCATTTCAAAATAACATTCCTTCATTAATTCATTCCCACGTTTCATAACTTTATGGCTGACACATAATGAATATACCTAACCCATCTTACAATATATATCATAACCAACCATAGGCCTTGCTACTTACATTTTGACAAAGATACTATAATTATAAAACTAAAATAGGAAAAAGTGACAAATGACAAGATAAAACTTTTTGCCAAACCATTTTCCAACTCAATTCTCCCCACATACTGTCCACCAATATCTAAGAAATTTATTTCTAAGAATGAGAAATGTTCTTTCATTTTAAATAACAGTTAAAAATAATTGGGAGCTGTCTCTATTTTCTACGGCTGTCTCTCCAATAAAAATACATCACAGTCATCGTCAGGGGGACATGATAGCCAGGTAAGTACAAAAGACCTCTCTCTCTTTTATTCTCCACCTTACAAAACTATAGTTTAAAAAGGAATCCCTACCATTACCAACCAATATAAAATGAACTACAGCTAAGGATAGAGTCTAGAACAGAAGGGGAGTTTGCAGCTGGTGTATGATGAAGAGAAAATAAAATAATAATGTTGTTGAATGCACCAAAAACAAAAACAACAAGAGAAAGGTGGAGAGAGAAAGTAAGTCAAGTACTCATGGTGTTTGGTGTGTGTGTATGCGTGTATTTTCTATAGAAGGAAGATTAACTTGAACAGCTTCCACATTTCTATGAATTCTCATTTGGTCTCGTTTGTTTTAAATTCTTTTCCCCTCCTCTCTCTCTCTCTCTCTCTGATTTGCTAATGCTTTCAAAATACAAACATTGACTGTGTGTTGGAATTGAATTCAATTCCAACATGATTCAATACAACACACACACACACATACACACACAAATGCAAATGTAGGGAAATTTTAGCTTCAAAATATACTAAAACAAGAATGGAATTCATCCAGATAATTAATTGAGTGCCTAATTATAGAGACTGTAAACTATGTCTTTTTAACAAGAGATTTTTAACTTTGTTTTTTTTAGCTGACGCTCCCAACTATCAAATCCCCTTACAATGTTACATGCATACAAGTAGGAACAAAGACAAAAAAAATATATTCTTAATGACAACAAAGAACCAAAGGATGGATGGTGGTAGGAAAATACAAACAAAAATAACTAAAACTAGATCCAGGTACATTGTACTCATTCCCAATTAAACTGGGAACAATTTTGTCTCTACTAATTGTACCCTGTTTAAATAATAAAGAGAGACATAAATTGAGTCGTCATTTTCAATCAAAGAGCACAAACATAGACATTTTTACTTTCACTATACACTACACACAATATATAAAGTGAAAGTACATGGAACGTATACATAAATATAACTTGTTCTATTGATAGAACTGTTTTTGGATTGCATGATCATAAGTTTTTTGAGGAGCGTGTGAGGAAAACTACACAAAAAAAGTTTGGGTTGGACAATGGGCAATCAAGATAAAAGAGTTGTATTCAATACACAAAACTTTAAGGTCACGAGCCCCTAATCTTGGATGAAAGGAGGGGAGGAGGATTAAAAGTGAAATATAAATTGTGTAGGAGATGTACTAAAGATGAATTGTGTGAATCGTTTCGTACCTTTGGAGAAGGCAATTTCGGCCAGGGAGGGTGTAACTTGAGACGAGCTCTCAGCCCTGTAATAAGCAAGAAAGAAAATGTTATGCATCATGACTTGTCATTTGAAACCAGAAATTGATGGCCCATTAAAACCATTATAACCTCTCTCTCTCTCTCTCTTTTCACTCTTCCCAAGTGTTTCCCTCTCCTAATAAATTTATATTGATAGCACTCCAACATATTTTCAACTTTCTCTCTCTTTCTCTCTCTCCACCCTAAAGAGCTTTTCTATTAAATAATAATACTAAAATTCAATTTCACTTTTTCAACAAAAGTTACAATTTTTTTCTTCATGTAAAAACTTTTATTATTCATGTAGTACTACAAGTACGGACAGTCTACAAAAAAATGTGCATCATGTAATTAAATATAAAATTTGACATGTAAAAAAAGAAACTAAAAGACTGCAGGTGAAAAGAAAAAAGAATATTTGAATTTTTAATTTAAAAAAAATACACAACATTTTAAAAATTATGCTTATAATAATTCATAGACTTAAAAATTCAAAAAAATGTGTGCAAAAAAAGAGGCACAACAGTTTCTAAATACGTAAAAAAAATCTCATTTGTTCAGCTCTGTCTTTGTAATGTTTAGAAATAGAAAAAGGGCAGATGTGCGACCACTAAAGCTGAGTCGCAATATCTCATTGTCACCCGCCAACACCAGGCGAGAGAGAGAGAGAGAAGGAAAGGCTGGTAAAAGTATAAGAATTCACCTGGAATGTTCTGATGTTGGGGACAGGTGGTAGGATTTATCATGATGACTGGACGTGGACGACTGCTGGTGTTGGTTGTGATGCTGAAGACGAGCATTTTTTGGCGTCGATGAGCCTTGCAATTGTAGATTTTGAACACCGCCTGGTCCCCCTCCACTTGAATAACTTTGTACTCCTGTAGTCGTCGTTGTTGTCGTCACATTTGGAGGGCCACTGCCACTACCTCCAGGTCCACCCCCTCCACCACTTCCATGTTGAGCTCCGACGGATTTTAAGAAAGACTGCAATTGTTGTAAAATACTACTCACTTGTTTTACCTCTGCCTTGAGTGCAATCAACTCGTTCAGCTGGTTTTCATGAAATGAAAAAAAAGACACAAATTAATTTCATCTCATCAAACTGAAATTTACAAATTAATTATTGTACAGTGATAAATTTGACTTGTCTTCACACACACACAACCCCTCTTTCTTACATTCTAGACATGTAAGGTCTCTAGTGTATTATACATATGGCTATAGCGTATATTATTAAGCACTATAGAGCAATAAAAGACTTTTTATCATTGTTCTCTCTTTGGCCATTTTGTAGCCTCAAAAAAAGTTTTGTGTCTCAATTCCCAGACATCAATGCATCATATACAATTCTCAAGATGTGCATTGCTGACACATCTCAAATATACTCATATATAGAAAAAAAAACTCCCATACTTTGAACATTAAATATGACCAACCTCACTCCTTTTTATTCCTCCTCTTCATCGTCCTTGTCACTCCTTATACAGTTAATATATAAATGAAAGTAAGAGAAAGAGAGAGAGAGAGAGAGACAAAAAAGTAAAATGATCCGTCATTCCCCTCTCCTACTTACTACTTATCCATTATTATTCTTTGGTCCTATTACAAGCCTCAAAAGCAGGAGAAGAGCACAAGTTACGATGTCGGTTCCCTCTCTCTCTCTCTCTCTAGTACATAGAACCATTTCGAAAATTCTAGATATTTATGCTTGCACTATCAACCCATAATCATAATATATTTATGATTTGCCTCCATACGACACGACCAGAGAAAGTGAGAGTTTACACAATGAGAAAGTCTCTCTCTCTGTCTGTGTACCTCCATTCCATTGCCATTGCACATTGCAGATGCAAGCCGACAACCTCAGCTTTCTCTCTCTCTCTAGCTCTCTATAATAAATGAGGGACGCACTTTCTTGCTTTATAAACATTTCCATGAGAGTTCACTCAAGTAGAACGAGAGAGAGACAAGGACAAATGTGGGATGAGATGTGAATAAAATGCCTCATGCTTTTTCTCCATCTTCATCTTGCGGCATCATGTTGGTCCCCTTACAATCCCCGTGTATACTTAGCCAGCCTCTCTCTCTCTCTCTATATATATATATATTCTTCTCAATATAAATGTATTATCATATCCAAACCACTACATCCGTCAGGGACTGTCACAAAGCCTGCCCCCCTCCTAACCTCTCCTCCCCCAGGTTAACTAGGCATCAACGCTCTTCAACCGCCACTCTCTCCAATCTCCCACTACATATGTATGTGTACATACATATGTACAGTACATATATAGTGTCCTACTCCCATTCTACAAATGAATAGATGACGGCAGACGAAGACAAAGTAGAGCAAAAAAAAGAGAAAGAAATTGCTGACAAAAAATGACGAACATTTAAGTTTTGGAAATAAATATCGTGTAGTAATAATGGCTATGACATCATGGAAATGAGTCACACACAGTACAGCTCACATTTTTTTCTTCTTATTTGAAAGGCGACAAAGACGAGGTTGGGCGCGTTTGAGGGGAGAGAAGAATAATTTTTTTTACAACTCCATTAAAATCAAAGTCCACTTGTGACAAGATTTCCTCCCTTTCTCTTTTTTTTGGGAACAACTAAAAAAACTTTTTTTCTTAGTATGTGTCTTGTTGTAAATTCATAGAATCCCTTTTATTATTTTCCCCTACGGTTCACATTGAGGAAACTTGGTAAAGAATAAAAAAAGAGAGAGATAGAGTCCACATAAGGTAAGGGATATATAAGAAAAGAATGTGTTAGATGGAAGAAAAGAAGAGAGAGAGAGGTAATTGTAATTTGTGAAGAAGATGAAAGGAAAGAAAGAACAAGTTGATGGTGGAACGTGCTGAATTTGAAATGTTGTAAGGTTAAAAATTCAAATTCGACCGTGTCATCGCAATCATCAGAGTGGCAATTTACATATATCACGATGACTCGTGAACGACTCTCTTTCTCTCTTGTTGTACTTGTACTACTTGTACTACTAGAGAGAGAGAGAGAGAAGATATTCCACGTTTCACGTACGAAATGAAACTATCAAGGCCTATTAGTATGCAATACAGCCCATAACTTGCCCTCACACCATTTATGTTATGTTGAATAAAGGCAAGTATTATATGAGCAAAAAGAGAGAAAAAGAGAAAGCATCACTATGATGATGATGATAAAAGGAACTCACGACGAGAGGCAAAAAAAAATTCAATGCACATTTTTTTACTTCCATGTGTCGACGACCAAAAAGAAGACGAGAGGAAGAAAGAAAAAAAGAGACGAATAGAAGTACGAGAAGGCGGGCAATTTCTCAAAATGTGAAAATTGTGATGATCTCAGGGAGAGAGCGGAGCTCTGTGTGGGCAAATAGGATTAATGTAGTGAAAATAATGTGGGTTAAAAGAATTCCAACAAAAAAAAAAGTAGAAAAAAAAGATGAACGAAATCCAAAACCAAAAAACCATGCTCCTCTCTCTCTCTCTCTAAAAAAAAAGTCGAGTCCAACAGAAAAAAAATGGGAAAAGATGGAAGAAAGATACTTTTATGAACATATGAAGGAAGACGAGATGGAGACAGAGAGAGAGACAGAAAAAACTTGTAGATGTACCATGAGACTGTCACAAAGACGACTTCAACCACAGCCATTTTTTTTGGTAACTAAACCTTGTGCACACATGTAAAGAGATGTGAAAAACTTTGTTCATCCTCATACTATCATTGTGAAAAGCTGGTTACTCTGAATACTCATCTTGAAAAGACTATTTTATCTGTATTATATAAAAGGAAAGAGTATAGAGAAAAAAAGGGGTTCTAAACACTAGAGTTTGATTCAAGGACCTCAATACTATTATACATGTCCCCACACAAATACAGTGAAAGCTTTGAAGAACCCTTTGCTCTGTTCTTTCCCCACGACACAAACAACTTCATCTCTCTCTTTCTCCTCGGACAATATTTCCTTGGTGAAAATTTGAACAAAAAAAAAGAAAGAAAAAAAACGATATCGACTGAAACCTAAATCTATCTTTGTTTGATTCTCAAAACCCCTTTGCTGTAGATTGCACAACTATAAAAAAAATCTTTGGCTGTATGTGAGGAACAAGACTTTCTCTCTTTTTTTATGCTACACTTAAAAAAAAACCTGGAGCTGGACCGGCTGTTTGGATTTTTTTTTATATTCCCTGTCTTTTTGTCACAACTCAACTCTTTTCTCCGCTGTCTCTTTTCCACCAACTTAAGATTCTCTAATCCTTCATTAATCTTGAGGCTCAAGTTTTTCTCTCTTTCCAAATCGCAGTTCTTCTTATTGCTCCACAACTTTTTCTATTTTCCAATTTAGAAAATTGTTTATTACAAACTTATTTTTTTTGTCACAATTGAAGAAAAAAAAGAAAGAAAAGGGGGAGGGGGTCGTCCCAATGGGTCAACATTAAATTCTAATAATCATTTTTTTATTTTTACAAAAAAAACCCACAAAAAAGAGACAGCAAAAAATTCTATTGTACTCATAGGCTGTAGGCACTATACAAATACAGACAGAGAGAGAGAGGGAGAGAGATAGTCAAACTTGAAAATCTTTCTCGTTAATGATGTCACCGAAAATAAAAATAGAAAAAAAAAGATTGAGATGAAGATGGAGAAATAAAGAACATTGAGTTAAAGAAAAAGAACATAAAAAATGAGGATAAAATCATCCGCCCAATTTACTATGATTGTCAACAGGGACAAAATTCTTTCTTGAGGCAAAAAATCGTTAAGAAACATTGAGAGAGAAAAAAAAATGTTCTTCAAGAGAATAACAATTTCACTACATTTTTTACTCCCTATCATCTAATAAGGGTCACAAGAACAAGGGAAAAGATAGTCATTCTAATTCCAATTCCTTACAGTCAGTGGCTCATTAGTCAAGTTGAATCCATTGGAAAAAAAATTTGGAATTCCAGGGACAAGAATAAATAAAACAAGTTTTTTTAGTTATACAACAAGAGAGAAAGCAAAAAAAAAGGCTGGAAAACTAACGACTGGAGACAGAGACAGAGAGAGCGAGTCCACAATAAAATTGAGTCTAAAGCCATATCTGAGTCATCCTTCCAAGCTCTAGAACAAGAGAAGAGCCTTGCAATTGCCATTGTATCTGTCTCCCCCATGTTTCAAAAGAAAAGAGAGAGAGAGAGAGATGAGATGTATATAACATCTATCTATATAAATATTTTTTAAATCCCATTCAAACCTACGTGAGATTCCACATATATACATTTTATATATATTAATATAAAGGGGGGACTCTCTCTCTCTCAAAAAAGGTGGAGAAGAAACAGAAGCAATTGTAAATGGCAGCCGCATGAAACCCCCGCCTTTCTTACTTTCTCTATTCCACTTTCTCTCTATATTTTCCAATCTCTTCCTTTTTTTAGCTGTCGAATTCTTCAAATGAACTACACTTCTTTCTCCCTCTATTTTCTTCATCTCCTTTTTTCTCTTCCTTTTTTTCTCAATTCTTTTTCTTACGAGGAATGAGAAGAAAAAAAATGAATGGAACTAGCATCAGATTTAGACGGAGAGAGAGAGAGAAGGTGAGCCGGAGCGGAGAGTACATAAAATACTTTTCCTTCGAATTCTGAACAGCCGGTATGGCATGGCCAACAGTTCCCCAATGGCGTGGGGGCTATTACAACTATTGAAAATCCCAACTTTATATTGACTTATATTCAACTCGGTCTGTAATATCTTTAGTATATTTTTCTAAAAGCCGACAAAGGCAAAAAAATGCGTCTGAAAAAATACACACACACACACACTTTTCTCCTTCCAAATGGTACACGTATAGAAATATTTTACTCCCCTTACTATGCACAAAAAAAACACAGGCAGGTATACCTTTATAAAATAGCCAAAGTGAAACTAGCGACAGCCATCATCACCAAAATCCTTCCATGTTCTATGAAGCACTGTATAGAATCTTTTGACTAAGCTAAACTTTCAAAAGAGAGAGAGAGAGATCTATAGATAAATTTTGTGTTTTTTTCTAGAAAAGAGAGAGAGGGAGAGAGAAGCTTGTTACAGCTTAGACGAGAGTCTAGAGAGGGAGAAAGAAGGAGGAAAGAGAGAACAAAGAAGGAGAAAAAAGGGAAAAAGAAGAATTTCACACTAGAGATTTGGCTTTTGGCCTCAGTTCCATTCCAGAGATATGGTGAATAGATTTTAGAGGAGTGGAGAAAGTTGAAAACTCACCTCAGCGCTCCAATTCTCACGCTCTCTCAATGGAGCTATTCTCCTTAGATTGACATGATGCTCAAAGGTATGAATCCTCTCTTTACATCCAAACTGTCTATACTAAAGAAACCAACTCATTTTCATTAGCCAATCCCCCCAAAATTCTTTATTGCAACACGCACTTTACAACCTCTAACCCTCCATTAAAAATGAGTCTAGGGCCAAACGATGCATTTGTATGTCTATTTGATGAATTCATTCCGATTGGTGGCTACCAATCTACCAACATTACAATCGCATAACTCTTAGTATAAAAAGTGAAAGTGGAGAAAATAAGAAAGAGAAAATAGAGAGAGAGTAACAAGTTAACCTCGAATCAACCTCACCTCCCTAAATACTCCATGGTATTAGATAGAGAGAGTAGAAAACTTGCTCAAACCTGAGTTCCCTGGGAAAACTCAGAGACTGAAACTCTTCGAGATAGCAGATAGCAGAGAGAGAGAGAGAGAAAGGGAGAGTTTTGAAAACGCAAGTTAGTTGTAACTATTCTATTACACTCCACAGTAGGTTAGACTCTCTCCCTATCAGTTTAAAGTGACTTCCTTCCTCTCTCTGCAGTCAAGCTTTAACCTTACACAGATAATAGCCCTCATCCCTTTCAACACAACATGTTAAGCTCCAACACATACTGTCTTAAACTTGTCTTTAACTCTTTTCCTAGTAACATCCACCCATGATGTCCACTCAGCATGTTGACATCCCCCCCCTCTCTCTCTATATATATATAAAGAACTATACAAACTCCCCATATAAGAACTTACACACACTCTCTCTCCAATGACTCTAAACAGAGACTTTGAACTCATCATGAGATTCTCTCAATTCTTCCTTGTTTCTGTACCCCACGCACGTAGCTATTAGCTAGTATTTTTCACCAAAAAAAGACGTAAAAAAAGTACAAGTACAAGACGGAGACGGGGAAACCGGAAAAGGCGGTAAGAGGCCATTTAGCTTATTTTTCTTATGTCGGAGACGTGTCGTGCCACAACTAGTACTTCCTCCATATAAATATATACATGTCCAATACGAATACGCACTGTCCAATTTACAGCTCTCCTCCTTTCCTCAAAAAAAAGAGTCCATTTCAGTGCCAAGTGCCAAGAATACTACCATCTCTCCAATTTCTTGTGGACAATATTCTTTGGTAGTACTAGTACGAGAAAAAAATATAATTCCGTGCCAATAAGTGACATCACTTGACACTGTACTCTCTCCAAGTCACTGTATTAAAGTATTTTTTATTGAACAATTTCTTCTCCTATACAAATACAAGAAAAAGATACACACAGTCATTTAAGTGAAGCTTTCTATAAGGAAAAAACCTCGTTATACGGAGAGCTACCATAATATTTTACTAGACTTTTTTTTTACTTTTTACTTAAATCCCCCTCTCAACTGCAAACTGTTAGAGATACAAGTTTCTTGTACATATATGTATGGACAAGAAATGTACATGTAAAACGCCCAACTCACGTCATGAGACGACACTTTCACCCATGACTTTTTCACTTTCATACTTTTACTTTTTCTAAACTAAATTGGCAGTGCCATCCCATATTATCTTGAAGTCTCCTATATAAACCAAAAGAGACAGTCCACATGTAGAGGAGGAATAGGAAAAAATACTTGATAAGAAAATGAAGTTTTCGTGTCGTCAAACCTAAAGTATGGGCATAACCATTGGTTTTATTCCCTATTTAAGTAGAATGTGGTTAGAAACGTACTGTCTTACCCTCCAACCTATCCCCCCCATCCTCATCCATCCTTTTTCTCTTGGAGAAAGCACTGCCGCTCTTTCTTCTCTTCAACCTAATAAGACTGATTGATTGACTGATCGTGAGTGAAAGGAATGCCATGTTGAGTCTAGCTACTTTTTTTCCGAAGAGGGGGGGGGGAGATCAATGTATACACACAAAAAAAGTATACACAAGAGAAAAAATACAGTTAAGTCAAAAAACCTTTTAACGCTCATCCACCTTCTTGTTCCTCTTTTTTTATCCTCCTCAATCGACCCACTTTCTCTTTTCCTGCCCTGCACCCCGCACCCTTCCAGTCATTCCATATAACTATATATATACATGGAGGCATGCACAATGAAACGAGTTGATGGTAAATGGTTTCATAAATATAAATAAAGCTAACGGACTTTCTCCCAAACAATGCACTCGAGAACTCATGTACAAAAGAGAAAGGCATAAAAATGGAGTCACAAAGAACAAAGTCATTATAGGTATACATATGTATATTGTAAAAAAAAATTTGTGGTTCCATTCTTGTGTAAATTTTCTTTTTTTTTGACATGTAAAAGAACTAACTGTACAGGGACTGGTAAGGTAACAAATCAGTCAATTTGGTTCCATTTCAAAAGTCTTCCTCTACACATAATAATTTCTCATATAATAATTGAAATAATCATTCATGCATTACTATAGACAGGGCCTAAAGAATGAACTCGATTCTTTGACTTTTTTTCCCCCAGAAACTGACATGACACTAGGGAATTTTTTTTAGATAAAAATGATAGAGAGAAAGAGAGAGGAAAGTTACCTATGCTCAGACCCATACTTTCATTTCTCATGTGACACGTAAAATAATGCGTGATATGTGGGGAGGGAGGGAGGCAGTGCATGTGATATTCTTTCTCTTTTTACCTGTGTAAATTTTGATTCCCCCCCCCTCCTCTCTCTCCCCATTTCCACATGTATGGAGAGAGTGAAGAGAAAGTTAAAGCAGAGAGGAAAAAAGGTAAGTAAAAGTAGTAACGGAGCCCATGGGACGGAAAGATCATTGATCTTCATCTTGCCTTCTGCGGCTGCTGTGGTAGAGGCAGTGACCGTGAAGTATGAACAGGGAAAACTACAGAGAGAGAGTTTCTTCGAGATGGAAGGGAACAAGAAAAGAAATTTCTATCAGCACACTACATACGAAAAAAGGATAGGCCCTTTCTCTTTTAGTTTGAAGATTGTACAAGGAAAAATAGTACCTGAAGAGAGAGAGAGAGAGAAAAATAAAAGAAGGGACTGTGACGGACGATGATGAGAGACGGAAATAGGTGAAATGAGGCAGCTAAAAAATTCCAAGTCAAGACACTTTCTTCCCTATACTTTATCCTTATGCTCCTTACTTATACAAGTCATTTCCATGATGGTGACTCATGCCTTACACGAGTGAGAGTGAGACGGGTTAATGTAAGTCTGCCTTCGATGCTTTTTTGTAAGTCTACACGAAATTTTTTTTTTTTATATATATACTGTACGCTACACCTTGTCCTCATGCCTTGAACGAAACGTCAGTCAGTAGAGATGAGAGAAAGCAGAAAAAAAAAGTTTCCAGTGTTGTACGCAATGCAATGTGATAGCCTAGATTTTTTTTCCATGTAAAGAGAAAAAGCAAGAAGGTGAAGAGAAAAAAAGAAAGTTGGAGAACAAGTTGTAAATAAAAGTTAAAAATTCTGAGGATACATCACTGACTCCTTTCGAATTGTCAATTTGTGTGTAACGAGACTGAGGATGATAACGACGAGTCTCTTTTTTTTGGTCAAGACGACCCGGTGACAGTGTTAATAATATCACTCGATATGAGCGTAAGAAGAAAGCAATGCTGTAGTAGTGTCGAAAATAAAATTGGAAAATGTACACCACCCGGGTAACGGGTAACAACTACTCACTAGAAAAATGTTTTTTTTTATACTTTTGTACTTATGCTATAGGTGTTATAGGTGGAGTCATGTGACGAAAAAAATGGGAGAAGATAAACAATTTTTGTGTTCAACTTTTCTCTATATAAAGAAGAAAAAAAAGAGAAAGTATATATAATATAATGTTACGAGGAACTTACTTGAGATTGAAAGACTTCTTGTTCGACTCGAACTTGTCGAAGATGCTCGTTCCAGGTGCTCTCAAAAACTTTCTTCATCCTCTCCATCTCAGCGTATCGTCGGGATAATTGGTCTTCGAGGAATAAACCCTCACGAAGGGCTGTCTCAGCTCTTGATGAGTATGACGAACCTCTGTGCAAGGTCACATCTCGGTGCAAGTCTTGTACTTGCTCCTTCAGTCGGTTCAATCTTTGACTCAAATCCTACAATTAAAAAAAATGTAATAAATATAAAACATGTCTTTCATGCATAAATTCTTCACCTTAATTTTATCATGTCTCTGTCTCTCCTTTTAGTAATAGAGCCCACCCCTCTCAATTCAAACTACACAACTTTAATTTTATCTCACCCCCATCGCTCTCTCTCTCTTCAAGATTTTTACCTAGAACTCCCTTTAAGCAATAATTCTTTAAACGTTTAGCATATAGACGAAAAGAAGAAAAAAAGTTGAACTTTACATAAAAAAAGATTTGGTTCAGTGTGATGATCAAATTAGGCTGGAAGAATTGAATCATGGTGTAAAAAATTCTTTAACTTTCTTTTCTTATGCTAAGCCTATTACACTTCAATCCCTTCTTTTTTTTATAATCCTTCAACTCCCAACGCCTTGTTGAGTTTCATCTTTTTCCTCCAAAAAGAAAAAAGAGGAAAAAAATATAGTCTTGTCGACACTTTCCTACAATGCAAAAAAAAGTATTATGATTATGTAATACACAATATTTTTTTGCATTCAAAGATATACTTTGAGTCTTTGAGAATAGAGCATGTGTACAAAGTAGAGAATAGAGAGGAAAAGATTTCTTTTTTGTTATTGTTGTCAGTTTGTACAATTGTAAAAGAAGGAATAATATATTTTTATTCTTAGAAAAAAATGTAGTAATTTTTATCCCTCTCTAGTGGATTACGTTACACCAAAAACTCCAAATCTTGCTACCACACACACACACACACACATGAACCATGTGTACAATTTATATCTGTACAATGCAATAGAGGGAAGAGACAGAAGAGAAAGAGAGGGAAAGTAGAAAAAAGAAGAAGAAAACGAGAATAACAATAACCGTAATCATAACGATAAATAAAACCTCAACAAGCGTAACATTACATATTATGCCCCCTCCGTCTAACATTACCTTCATACACCCCCCTTCTCCCTTCATTTTTCTTCACTTTTTTTGTCATGAAATGTGACATGAAAACATTCATTTTGAGTCCTCTTTTCCTATCTCTCAATGAAATCCATAATACGGATACAATGTGATATCTATTATTATTATTATTATATATAATGTAACATCATTTAAGAAGAAACATGTAGAATTACATTCTACTCTACTTTCCTTTCTTTCTCTTTCTCATACAAAGTACCCAAAGTTATTAATTCTCTGTAAGTACTTGCTATTTCAATTGAATTATTATCGACCATTTCCTACATTTCTATCTCTACACTTACTCTTTCTTTTTTCTTTAACATTCCAAAAGGGAAGAAATACAATCTAAAAGATACATTTCTCCAGTTTCAATACTTTTATTTATTTTTTCTTGAAACATTCTAGCTCTTCCTAGAAAAGGATACCCACAATGTTGTGTGACCCCATTTCGAGGCATGCTGGAAAAAAATGGTTAAGATTATAATGATGACGTTCAAATAAAAATTTTAAATATTGCGTGAACAATTTGACAATATTTTTTGTACCTTATTCTTTACATACTGTGTATTTTTAAACTAAAATATAAAAATGTTTAGTATAATCTTTAAATGTTTTTAAATTTAGAAAAAGATGAAAAAAATTCATGTAAATAAGGGCTTCCCTGCTAAATAAATATGATCAGAGCATTTTTTAACATGTTAACTAGGTACAATTGAGTTGTACGTAGCCCTTTTCCAATGTACCTAGCCCTCAGAACCTGTACCTAGTCAAATGGACCAAAAATGCCTTTTTCAAAATTATTGTCGGGAGGATTTAGGATTTTTGAGGCCTTTTTTCCTAATTGTTCTTGTAACAACGTACGAGTGAAGTCTTGTGACAGATCCTCCTTCAAGAAAACTGAACAGGGTATCACAAACTCCAGAAAAGGCAAATTCTTCGTTAAAATCGTCAAATTTTGAAACAAAAAAAAACGATATTTTTTAACGAAAAGGGCAAAAAAAATTCCAAAAACTGTTAACGTTAGTATTTTGCCTCAGCAGTACGCGGCAAAAAAATTCACATTTTTCAAATGAAAAAAGTGAGATCCCCTTAAAAGTTAATTGTTGTCGAGTGCCAACTATTGAACATTGACATAATCGCAGTAAAAAAACTAATTTTTGCGTCTTTATAAAATGCCAGGCAAGAAAAGACCAACAAAGTATAAAAACAACTGACAAAGCTAAGCAAGACTCGTATATTCATGTACCCATGCAGTCATCAGGCAATTACCATTTACAAAGTGTGCTCAATTTGGAGGGCACAATGAAATTTTTTCAAAACTATTAAAAATCGCGCGACCTCAATTTTTAAAGTAACAAAAATGCCCTTTTTGAAACTTTGTACGTAGTGAAGTCTAAAAAGGTGCCCTTTTCCCGAAATTTTGTACGTAGTGAAGTCTAAAAAGGTGCCCTTTTCCCGAAATTTTGTACGTAGTGAAGTCTAAAAAGGTGCCCTTTTCCCGAAATTTTGTACCTAGCCCTGACTTCTTAAAAAATGCTCTGAATATGATCCATGCATGTGTACATCAAAGTGTACACAACAAAAGTTTTTTGAGATGTAAACAAGTCCGTCTGTAAGGAGCTTTAGTTTTGTATAGTCAAAATAAAAAAAATTTGTTATACCAGCATCAAGTCATAATAACAAGTCCCATTTGAGCTCTTTTTACAAGAGGAAAATAGACAAATTGTATGGGTATATGATGATGGTTTTTCTCCAAAATTTGTGGAGAGAGAGCCAACAATGCATTCTGAGATGCACAATGGATGGAATCCATATCATCACAAGGTTGACGTCAGGGATTTGTTTTGTGAGACCCTACACACACTAGACACTACAAAATTCCACACAAATACTCCACATGTACCTAACCTACTATGCATAATCCCTCCAAGGAGACTTTTGGAGAAAATGAGTGACGTATTTTTACATCTCTCTCTCTCTCTCTCTTCTCCCAACAGTGAATATGAATACAAATAGATTGTACATCATACAAGTTTTACTAAGAGTATGAATAAAATTACGAGATATCTTTCTCCACAAAATTTAATGTAAAAAAGGTACAAAAGCTGGAAAACGTCATGTCCATCACAACATGGAAAGATACTTGTGACGTATGACTTAACTTGTACATTCTTATTTATTATTTTGTTCTGCAACATGAAATAAATAATAGAGCAAATGGTCGCAAAAACAAAAAAAATTATTCCACCTGTCACGTAAAGTGTGACGAGGGCTTTACATGCAGCAACTTGCCCATTAAAAATGATGAAGATGAACAACAACAAAAGAAAGAAAATCCCAGCAGTCTTTTATCTTTATAAATTTTTAAAAAGTATTTAAGTATATATGTACCATAGTAAAAAGAAAATAGTTTGAAAAATTGACCTCTAAACATTAACAATTACAGTCATAAAATCCCCTTTTTATACAAAACTTTTATTTTTATATTCTTAACAAAGAGTTAAAATTTCAGGTAAGAACCAAAAAAACTGTCACTCATTCCACAATCTGTTGTCCTTGTCAAAAGAATAGCCCCAGTCTTTTTTTACAGTAATTTAACCAGAATTCTAAAGTGAGTCGTAAATTAAAGTCAAATAAAAGAAAAAGAGACTAAACTAAAGTTGACAATAAAAAAAACAACTTTAGTCTCTAAAACCTACACAACCATCTTACCTTTCTCTCTCTCTCTCTAAATACATAAGGATTCAACGACTTAAATTTTATACGTGTAGCCTTTACAATGTTACTTGAATTCCCTATACTTACATAAGGCATATAAAAAAACATTTTCAAAGTCTGAGCTGGAGCAAAGCAAAAAAAAAAAGCCAAGACTCGATCTGCCAGAGAGTTAAGTTTAAGGCAGCAAGAAGAAGAAGAGGAGGAGAAGAAGAAAAAGAGGAACATTTTGTGTTTGTCGAAACGCTTAAGGTAACTCTAGACTGTATCCATGGAGTCATACATGGAGAGCTGTAAATGGCCAACCCATTTTCGACTTGCAACTTGTGCTCTGCTTCCCAAGTACCTAACACAAGTTGTCTCTTATTGTTCATCCTTACTCCTTAAAAGCTTCTCTTTTTTGTATGTATCTCTATGTATACACAGATGCCCTCCACATGTATCCGTATCCCCCTATTAAAAGTCACAGAGGTACATAATTCTTCATAGAAAAGAGTAGTGGCTCCCACTCTGTTTTCTCCAGCTGTTGGTCATAGTAATATCATACGCTATTTGTATCAGTATGTACACAAGAATAAAAGCTCTCTCTCTCTCTCCTTTCGTCCTTCAACTTGTTTCATTCCTCTCTTGTACGATCTTTGGACAACAACCTCTCCCCTCCCCCCTTTTCTACTTTCTTTCTCTCTTCACAATCTTTTATGTACTACAGACTGTACTCAATGTTCGAGTCTCCATAAGATCCTAATGCTTTTCAACTCTCTCTCTCTCTCTCTCTTTCATAATAACAACAACAGCTACATTAAAAACAAGTTATGGTTCTCTCTCCCCTTCTCCATTCTAAATTATAGCCATCTCTATTATCCCTATTCCACACACCTTGTCCATATCTGTATAGACTTGAATGAGAGAGAGAGAGAGAGAGAGAGAAAGCAACAACAACATTTTTCTTCCATCTTTTCAGCTTTTAAATAAACGTGTCTCCCAGTATATTTTATCCTCTTCATAAGTCATTAACTAGTACAACACGTGGCCCGCCTCGTGACAGTCAAAGAGTGTAAACTACCGGCCTTGTACATTGGTACATGTGGTGTAAATTGAATCTAAAAAAACACATTCCTTTTAGTCTCTTTGTTCCACTTTTTTATAAAATTACAGAATCTGAGTCTGAGACCAACAGAAAAAAAACAATTTGGCAAGTCTAAATGAATGTCAACCCACAACTTTCTCCTTGTCTTGTAATTGTACTGTATACACCACAAAATATAGTACAAGAAAAGGTATTGTCACACCAAATTAATCCAATTACTCAATTCAACCAAGAGAGGGAGAGAGGGAGAGAGAGTCTATGGTTGTTGTGTACTTGTAAATTTGAGAAATTATAAAAATTTAAGAAATTGCCAATTATAGTCGAGGACTTTTGCTCCACACAAAAGAATAAAGAATACTTTTAGATTATATCTGTAGTCAGTACATAAGTCATGTCACGTGATTGGGGTATGGGATGATGATAGGAAGAATTTTTAAGAGGAGAAGAAAAAAAATAATGATCAAATGAATAACAAATCTCTCATCATTTGGTTCTTTTATAATACATTTCAAATTACATGTTACCTCCAACTCCCTTGATTCCTTTTCAAGGAGGAATGAACGACCACGAGGAAACGAGATGGAGAGGAGAAATCTCAAGGAGCCTATTTCCTATTGTACTTTGTAAAAGGAAAAATTGATCTATGGTTATCCATACGTTAGAGAGACGATTATACAATGAAAAAATATATATTGTATAGAGAAAACTCTATAACATACATACATGTACAATAAATAAGAAGGAAGTAGTAGAAGAAGACTATCACTAATCGTGAATCTCAGCTCCTTGGAGAGGAAAGGATAGTAATCACTTTATACGTAACATATATATATAAAGCTATTATAACATTATGCTGCATACATTATGTTGGAAAAGAAGAAGAAAGTAGAGAATGGAGAATGAGGAAACTGTATAATATATATATATATATTACATGATTTTATATCACACTATTCGATTAGTACCACCCATCATGAGCACATACATGTCAACTCTATATCACTACACACTACTTGTACACACCACTTGACAGTATAGGAGTGAACTCTTTTAATAGCTCTAGAGCTAATATTTTCTAAGAGGAGAAAAGTGTCAGACTTATGTCTGTCTCCTTATAGTTGTACATGGTGTATACATATATAGAGGATGGAGAAGAAGAAAAAAATAAGAATAGCTTGCGGATCTTTTCCTGGCACATTCTTCATTTTTGAAAAATTAGATTCACTTATCCTTTGCCTCTCTTGAGGCACTTTCCTTCTTGGCCTACATTCAGATTTCCCCATCCTATACACTCTTTTGTAATATGTACAGGGTTCAACATTTTAACTTTCTTTGCTACAAAAATGAGTAGAAAATTTTTTTATTTTGTAGCTTAATTCTCTATTTATTAATTAAACCTGATCATTTAAATGTCTCTATACATTATATTGACATGTAACTTTTTAATACAAAATTTAATTTAACATCTTCAAGTATGACCTTCTAACCCATGTGGATGGAAGTGAGAGTCATAAATTGGACACTAAATTGAAGAAATTGTTAATATTTAATATCACACTTGGTCTCTGTATGGAATGGAGGTGAAAGTTGATGGTAAACCCTATACATAATGTGATTCCTTTCATTCGCATTCTTTGGTGTTGGATGATTTTCTTTCCTTATTCTATATATTAAATAATATACATATACACACAATATATATTCCACTAGTATCTGTAGTACAACTCTCGATGGCTCCATGACAAACAAGGGAAGGGAGAAGGAAAATCAGAAGCAGAAAAGCCATCAATATCAATACTTTCCTTCAATATTATATACACATCAGTGTTATACATAGTCCCATCCATCTCCTTGAATATCTCTCTGTGTATCTGTCCATGCTTTTGGACACAGAGACTACACGATCCATCGTCATAGGACTCAAGACGCCCACTTATACATAAAAACACAATTCTCTCTCCTCCACCTCCTCCCCCTCCCCTCTCTCTTTCCTTTCTCCACTATTCCCATCATAATAATTCACCACAGAGGAATTTCTATCTGAATCTCAACATTACAAAATAGGCAAGAGTGGAGAGTCGAGTGTTGTCGTGTGGGTGAAAGCCTATTCACACCATAATATTCACAAACTTTTTTTTGTCCCATGCTCCAAAGAGATTTCAATCCCTTTCAGTCTTTTCAAAAAAAAAATATTTCAATATATTCAGCAAGCTACGCATGGCTGTCTTGACTGTGTAACATTAAAACTCTCCTAAACAAAGTCTCTCTCTCTTTTAAATGTGCTAATAAAAGGACCATTTTATATTTACAGCATCTATTCTATACACTAAAATCTTGTTTTTATTTCTCCTCAATTGTCCAACACTATTAAATTCCATTTACAGACCTCTCTCCTCTATAGGGAGTGAAAGTAGTGAAAATTCAAGCTCAAAAGTTGTTCATAGAAAGTAAGAGAAGGAATTCTTTTTAAAAAAAGAGGGGGAGGGCATTCAAAAAGGAAGGTTTTAAGTAAAGATCAAAGTGTTCCACACAATTATCTCCTTCTTTTTCTCTTTCTCTACAGTACACTCAGCCCAGTCACTGATTACATGAACCACGGAACCAGAACAAGACTATATTTTACATGGTGATGCGGAAAAGCATTCATCGAATACAAAAAGATTCTTACGACTTTCCATCTAAATTTCTTTCTCACTTTTGCTTTCTCTTTATAATTTATAACTGGTGTATAATGCTCAATTAAGGTAAATAACAGAGATAAACTCATTTTCAAAAAGACTTGGAAAATTGAAAATCTTTTGTCATCAGCCGGGCACCCTCCTTTCAAAATTCGAGTGTTGAGACAGAGCAGAAAATTGTTGGAATTATTTTAAATTGACAATTTAAATACTTTGTTCATTAACTCAGTCTCATCCTCATCTTTGACTGAATACTTTCAAGGTAAAAAATAAAAAGTTCTCTTTAATTTAAAAAAAAATCAAATAAATAATTTGAAAATCACTTTCACTTGAATTAAACAACAAGACAATTACGAAGGTCCCTTGGTGAAATGTAAAATTTCCGACAAAGACTAACTTAAGAGAAAGGGAATACCTACAATTGAGTCTCTCTCTCTCTCTAAATCCTAGTAACCTACTTTAGTACATTTTGTATCTATAAACGCTACTAGAATATTCTTTTAAAAGATGGACCATCAAAAGAAGAGAAAGGATAGACGCTCTCTACTATACATGTGTACAAAGAAGTAAATGACGGTTGACTACATGTGAAAGAGAGAGAGAAGCAAAATTGGTAATAGTTGGATGAAAAGTTGAAGTGCCGAGTTGAAAGGAAGAAAGTAGAAAGAAGAGGGGACGGAGAAAAGAGGACGGACGAGACATAGGGTAATAAGACGAATGAGAAGGCAAGGGAATTACAATACATATATATTGCTCAACTGCCAGGAGCCAGTAGTAGTAAAAGTAGTTGCTGATTCTCTTTTCCTTTTTTTCTCTCTCTCTGAGAGCGGTCTAGTAGCCATGCCATATATCTCCTCACATCCATACTGACGTTGGGAAGAGAGAAAGTACAGATAGAAAGACATTTCTTGTGTTGGTGTATTTGCATTAGAGTCTCGATTGTATTTCGAATGTTGGAAGAGCAAATTGAATTGAGTCTCCGTAGGGAAATGTAATTTTATCAGAATGAATTCAGAGGGCATTAAATATCACAGATATCTCACTATACTCTCTCTCTCTCCATTAGTACCCACATCTTTTACCATGTCCTACACTTAATACCATGGGAGGGGGACTCTCTACCTTCTCCATAACTACTCCCTCACATCCATTGCCCATGATTACACTTATTTCTTTACCAAGAATTATATATCACAGAGACATCCATCCAAACGAATGATCCCGAACTCTTCAAATGAAGACGAACGGATTCTTTTGACATTATTTATTTTAATACTCAGGTACAAATACAGGTACAACTATTTTTAACAAAAAAATATGTCATCATCCTCATCTTACAACATTTTTTTTATATAATAATCTATTTTTTCTCCTACAAATCCTTGGGTAACTAGACAAAAAAAATTCTTCTACGAAAAAAAATTATATACTTGAAAGAGAATGTGGAGCATTTTAAGTTCATTGCGTCAAGAATGGTGTGTCAACCTCCTTTGTCTATAGAAAAAAATGTTAAATGTATACGTAAAGCTTATCCAACTTGATTATTACCATATAATGTTCATATAAAAATGTGTATATGAACATTTTGAGCCCCAAGTATTTGTGACGTGCTCTACGCTCCATAAGATTCTGGATTGTTACTAACTTAAATTCTTTCATCTTCTCTCCACCTCCTCTGATCAAGGGAGCAAAAAAGAGTATAGCTCAAGAGAGAGAGAGTGAAAGTAAAAAAAACTGTTCTCCTTTCTTCTTTTGTCTATGTCCTTCTCAAGTGAAATGACAGAAAGAAAGTTGGGAAATGAATGTCTTTGAGATTGTGAAACAAAGTCGAAGACGTGCAACCATCATATCATATCATGCAGATCATCTTTCAAGACTGTATACTGTGGGGGAGAGAAAGAGAGAAAAGAAGAAAAAAAGAGCTCATCTCTCTACTTTATTCCTTCCTATCAATACCGTCATCACAATGTTCATCTTCCGCTGTCTTGACGCTTAAGAGATTCTTTATCTTGTCTCCAAAAAAATCCTCGGCTTAATAATAAAGGCATCTCAATTGCATTGTCTCCATAGAAACAGAGAGAAAGAGCGTTATTTTGTTAGAACAAGGCACTTCCTTCATTCCAACTTTTCATCAATTCCTCTCAGCTCTAGGCCTCTCTCATATCATCAACGCATCGGATATCCGATCCTTTCGGCTATTGATTATGGGGATTGAGTGTAATTAAAAAGTTGAAAATTTACCTCTACATGGCTGCACCTCCAATTATTACAAATTCTCCATAATTTCAAGTATACAATTACAACAGCCTTGCCAAATTAGTTTGTATTAAAATTCCTTTTTAGTACTTATGACTGTCAATTTTGAAAAATTCAAAAAAGTGGAATAAAAAAATTCACACAATAATTTCATAGCTCTTCAAATAGCGTACAC